>JAVSBS010013651.1:0-15635 GCA_033124195.1 Coracias cyanogaster
ACAGAAAGACAGAAAGACAGAAAGACAGAAAGACAGAAAGACAGAAAGACAGAAAGACAGAAAGACAGAAAGACAGACAGACAGAAAGACAGAAAGACAGAAAGACAGACAGAAAGACAGAAAGACAGACAGAAAGACAGACAGACAGACAGAAAGACAGACAGACAGAAAGACAGACAGACAGACAGAAAGACAGACAGAAAGAAAAATCTAACTTTCTCAGTACCTGTCTATTGAAAATAGTTTCAACACAACTCATCAGCACACTTCCAGTAGCAGCCAGTATGAATGAATAAACAAAACCTGAGCAAAAATACTCTGAAGGCACCATTAGACTATTTATCCTACAGTATTTATGGTAACTTCTTAAGTGTTTGGTAAACACTTATGCTTCAGAAACTGTGAAATAGAAAAGACTGATGGTGGGAAAGAGTTTAGAAGCTTTCAAGAAGAAACAAAGCCACAGCGGGTTTGAAGAGATAATAAGCGTACTTAAACATCTACTCTTGTCTGTCACAAAAATCCTTATGTGAAGATAATTGATAATAAAACATTTGCAGAAACGCTAGATTTATTTTAATTAGGAATGAAAAATACAACTGTTTTAAAAAGCAAGAAGGGAAATATGAAAATTGTAATGGCTTTCATAACAGCTTCTGGGAAAGAAAAGACTGTCCAGAAAGGTGGAGAAAAGGCAAGTGAGTGCATTCATTGGTAGAAATGTAACAAATTGGTGGAATGTAATTTGACATTGAACAAAGTGAGTTGGAGCCACAAACCAACTTGGGGAACCAGATGGTTCTGAATACACTGTTCTTCAAAATATCCATTCACCTTAACTTTAGAGCTGAATCCCCTTTCCGCCTAGTACAGCTGAAATGGCCAAATATCAGTTACAAGCACTAACTAATTAAAAAATAAAAAAGAACAGGAGTAAAAACAAGCAAGCAAGGCAGTCTAATGAAAGAACAAGTCATTCCTAAAATGAACATTCAAAACTATGAAAGGATTCTTGGTATTCCCAAAATGGACACGTTTTGCTGAAGTTTCCTCCAGGACTTCAGTACAGTTGAATCAGCGGAGAATAAGAGCAGTTTCAAAAGCTAAGGGTATCCATAAAGTGGATGCAATGCATTTCTCCTTCGCATTAGCAATTCTGCATTTAAAGACAAAATGCCTTTCTAGAAAGTAATATAAGAGGACTGTAAGAGGACTTTACCATAATGAAAATTAAACAAGGGAAAATCAACTAGTTACAGTCCTATTTTTCTGACATAGCTACTGAAGATTCTTGATTTTATAAAGAATTTTGTTCTAAGGACCATATTAAAGAAACTCAGACATTTTTCTCCAGCTTCCATCTTCTTTCCAGCAGACAGAGTAACTGACAAATAAGTGAATAACTCAACTTTTTGGTGACCCTCTGCAATGAATACTATGTATATTTGCAAGAAGCTACCCCAAGGCTTATTGTTAAATTCAAAGTAAGCACAATTCTAACATTAAAAATACCCAATAATAAAATTGAAAGTTGCAAAAAGTAAGAAAGCCATAACTGGTGTGTGTGCAGGTATTTTAAGAAGACGACTCCCCAGCCAACAGCACTTCCATCAGTCTCAGGGGGATTCTCTTTGAACTAATTAACAAAGAACTGGACACTCACAACAACAAGCTGAAAACAATTGAAAAAGCTAGAAATCCTTTCTATTACATAACCTGTCTGGCTGATTCCAAATCAAAACGCAAGCTGAGCTCCAAACTGGAGGAAAAGGCTAATTGAATATAGTTCATCTTGTTTTCCCTTAGCATTTAACACCAAAGAACTCAGTGTCTAACCTCATTTTTTGTTTGCATAGGCAACGACATCACAAGCCACAGCAAAATGGCAAACTCTGAAATAAAAACACACAGCTCAATTCAGAATGATCACATTCTAGAAGACTCACTGCAACTGACAAGCTCAGGATCCAGCAAATTCTCAAGACGAACTGTTTTTTCTGACTACATAAACACCGTCAAAAAGAGGTGCTAAAAACAATTAAATCGGTAGAGAAGTTCTGAAATTCAAGGAGATCCCAGATGATGACAGATCCCTCATTAGATCAGACTCCCTGGCAACACACTATGTAAAGTACTTGCAAGTGTTCCATGTTGGTAATATCACATGTGACTTTGTAGAGTGGATAAATAATTATTTAGGCAGCAAATCCATGTTCCCATACTTCTCAAAATAACTCTGACCAGAGCCGGGGAATTGCCAGCAAAGGCCTTAAAGCAGAACACAGTACCCTTTTAGAATGTCTCTTGTGTTAAAATTTCGTACAAAGGAATTAAGTTTCTCTACAGATAAAACCTAAAAAATATGAACCTAGAACATGCAAGACAGCCCTTGCCTATGCACAGTTGCAGAACCTGGAACAGCAACATCTCTATATGGTGTAAATAATTACAATTATCACAGCAATAATGTTTAACTATTGCGTTTTTCATGTCAAGAAAGAGACTGAGAATTGCAAATATGCACAATCTACTGAAATGATTTTTCATTTTAATACACCACATGGATGACAGCAGAGAGAGCAATTGTCCCTTGCTTTTGATTTGGTCAAGAGAACTATAGGAACTAGGCCAAGACCCAGGAAAACACACAATCATATGGTGAACCAGTGGAGAACATCTGGTTAAAAGCATCTCAAAGTTGAACAAAAACCATCACCTTTTCAAACATCAGTCTGACTTGTACATCTGTACAAACCACTTTCACACATCTCTGCAACCTAGAGAAGTCTTTATTTCCACAGCAGTGTGTTTTCAAAACTTCAGCTCCTTTCCAGAAAGCTAACATATGCAACAAGACTCAACACAAAACTTGTTTATGTGTTTGCCCCGTGCTCAGCACTTATTTCTGCATCTCAGGGTTCACAGCTTTAAAAAGCACAACAGTAACGCTGTTCCCCTTCATTACATCGGCAGAGTGTTCCACACTAAAACCCAACTTGGATGTGTGTTCAGCATCTCTCTCTCTCTATTTGGGTTGTATCTTTTTTTTAAGTTTCCATCCTACCCTCAACTCTAATCCTGACTAGTGAGGAGACAAAGGCGGTTACATACCTAGGACTAGGGACAGTTCTCAAATTTATTAAAAATTTTAAATTTAAGCTGCTATGGAAAGCCTATTGTTAATGTAAAGTGTACTTTCTGGTCCTAATCCAGTGAGAAGTGAACATCTGTCCATAACATAACAGTCAGACTTCAGCACAATTCAATATAAATTGCATTCTCTGTTCCTGTAAGGCCAACACTGAGAGGCGAATGAAGTGTTGCAGTTCCAGATAGGGAGAGATTAACAAGGCAGGTGATGGTCACAAAGGTCAGCAATAACAGGAAAAGTACTGACACTGGACTGAAACAAAAGAAAGGAGATAAAAAGAAGAGCAGAAAGAGCTTGTGTAATTCCTGTTAACTGTATATCTGGCTCTGCCTGATGTAAACACCACCTGAATTCTGGGGCCAAGATGCATCAGGATAAAATAGGAATTCTGTTTCACTTTAAAAGCAAAGAGTTGGTAGCTATATGATAATCTTTAATAGTTTTTAATTGCTAATGTTATCTCTTTCCTGTCTGATGTAAAAAATTAATTACTATCAAAAGAAAGGAAATATAACAACTCTTGAAGCAGATACACTGTAGTGACTGCTGCCTTTGTGACCATCTCAAGGCCCTCTTGCTCTGCTACTGCAAAAGAAAGTTTGCTACTTTACTAGAAAAGAAGATAAACTTAAACAAATAGACAAGGAAAACAGACTGCTCTATACAATGATGGCTTACATGCCTCTACATGAGTGGCTACAAAAACCTCTATGAAACTTCAGTGTTATCAAAGCAAGCAAGTGGGAACTTATGTGTAGTTATTCCCAGCCAAGTCTGTAGTTTGTTTATAGACAACTTTTCAGATTTCCAAGAGCAATTCCACAAAATGTACTCAGAAGAGCAGCACTGCAATACTACAGAGCGCATGCAGATGAAAACTCATGCAAAACACAGTTTTGCCTTAAGATTCCCAGTAAATTTCGACTTTCAATCTTTGGTCAAAAATTATCCTGACAAGGATCCTACACATGACTTCTCTTGCAGCCTTGACACTTCTTCAGTAGATCTCTTCACCCACCAACCCCCCTTGCCCCACGACATTCACAAGTCCAAATAGCATCCCAATGATACTCGGTGACCTCACCTTTCATTTTGACAGTGGGAGAATTGGGTCCAGCTGATTGCTTCCTCCATCCTCTCCAGTTTTGGCAAAGGCTCTCTGCCTCAGAGATGAAGGAACAAAGAGAGTCTTCTTCAAAGCGATCAGAGTCTTCAAATGAAAACCTCTCCCCGTCCTCCCACTCTGCAAACATGAGTTCCATCACATCCGACAGACGACGTGGGGGGAAAAGAAGAAAGAGAAACAGCACTGCTAACTTTTAACAGGTGGATGGACTTGAGGACTCCTGCAACACTTAAAATCTCAATTTTGATTTGATCCCCGTATTACACTACCAAGAAAAAAAACCAGAGCCCGGGCTGAGGTGGGAGAAGCAGGAAATCAACTAAGGGTAAGCTCATAAAAATCCCAGAAAATAAAAAACAAACAACAACAACCACCAAGTTCTTTAGAAAGTTAAAAAAATGCTTATGTCCACAAAATGTACTTGAGGCGGAGGGGGGCTGGTGAGTCTATGAGCGCTGTCTCCAAGCGGGACAGGTGCCTGCTGGGCACGCGGAGGGTCCGGAGGCTTCCGACGCCAACGGCCCCGGCGCTGGAGGGCGAGGGAAGGGGCCGGCTTCCTCCTCCGGGGCTCCGGCTGGGGGAAAGCAGGTATCTGTGCGCAGGGCCGGGTCTCCCTGAGGTTGTGCTTTTCTCACTCTCGGTGCAGGAACCGGAGGGAGGGCGAGGGCGGGAAGGGGCAGCGGAGAAGGAGGGGGGAGGACAACTTCCCTCCCGCTCGCAGAGGCTTAAAAACGGCCCGGCGGGGCCGGGGCCACGGCGCCCGCGGCGGGGGCGGCGCGACCTCCCGGCGGCTCGTCACCGGCGCCAGCGGGCGACGGGCAGCGGCTCCAGCCTCATGGGGGCGCGGGCGGCGGCAGGCGGAAAGAGCCTGGCTCTGGTGGCCGGCAGGCAGGGGCGGGGGGCAGCCTGTCGCCGCCGCTGCTCCCGTCGCGGTCGGACCCCGCGGCTCTAGGCGCCCATGACCAGCGGGGCCCCGCGCGCGGACGCCCCCCCGTGCCCGGCCCGATGGCGGTTCGCTGTCCTGGCGCGACGGCGGCGGCAGCGGCGGCGGCAGCGGGTCCCTGCCCGGTGCGGGCACCAAGATGGCTCCGCGCTTCCCAGCTTCACCTGCGATACCCCCCCCGCCAGCTGAGTCCTACTTCCGCCACGGCACTTCCGGCTTCCGCCGCAGGGTGTGCCGGGACAAGGAAGCGTCGCGGGGCGCGGGGCCCGGCGTCCGAGCCCGGGCAGGGCCGCGCGGGCTGGGGCTCAGCTCGGCCCTTCCGGGTCAGTGAGGAAGGGAAGACCTGAAGTAGCCGCCTATGGAAAAGGGGTGCCCGGTAGCCGGGCGAGGCTGGCTGGGAAGGTGGGCGTGCCAGAGGAAGGGCCGCGATGCGCGACGGGCGCCTGGCTGCCGCTCCCTAGCGGGCAGGGGCACCCGGGGACAGCGGGTTGCAGGGCGGTTTTTCTTTGAAGGAGCTCTAACAAAACAAAAGCTTTCCTGTTGTGCCTGTGAACCGCCAAAGGCAAGGGGAGAGCACGAGTTACGCTAAAATGTGAGATTTTCCCCTAGAACATACTGCACATAAGCTGCATGAGGTATAAATAACTCATCTGGGATCATCTGATTGGAGATGGAACTTCCCAGTAACGTTTTCTATTTAAAAAAAAAAAAAAAAAAAAGGAAGTAAGTCTAAGGAAGGAACAGAAAGGAAATAAAGCAAGGGGAATAGGGCCCTTAAAAGAATAAGCCCTCTTCAAACATGACCTCTCTTCTTGGGCCGAAAAAGCTCTTTGCTCTCCAACAGAAGCTGTAGTGGAGGAGGCAGGTGTCTGAGGAATTGCAGGATTCTGAACGCCAAAATTAAAAGATGTAAAGTAACTCACATGACAGTTAAGTAAGGAGTTGCATAGGTTGGGTACAGTTTTCATATCCTGCCGGCCCTGAAAGTGGAGATGGGGCATGTCTGACTGATTTTTTTTTTTTTTTTTTTAATAATTCTGTTTTGGTTTTGTTAATTGCTTCATTTTGAGAGTGGACTGGTAAGATACCAATTGGTAAGTTTCTCTGTAAGTTGAGTAAGTCGCAGTCAAACAGCTGTAGGCTGCTCCCTTCACATGTTTGTAGAGAGGGTGGGGAAAAAAGAAAAGCAAATTGCAGTAAAAAAAAGGAGAACTAAGGGGAAAAAGAATGGCATACTGGGCAATGATAATCCTACAGCTGAGAGAAACTGAACTGTGTCTGGGAACACTTACCATCTCCCTCATCTTAATTCACAATAGTCCTTGATCCAAAAATAGATTAATTGATGGATCCTCATAGTGGGTCTTAAAGAGATACCTCTTGGACCTCAAGGGAAACTTCCTACACAGCTTACAAATGTAATGCTTGCCAGTTTAAGATTGTGACCACAAAGATGCATTACTACAATGTCCATCAACTGTAAGAGGTATATTTACTTGTGTAAACCTCAGATCCTTCAGGGCCTCTTAATGTAATGTAAATTCTGGGGAGGGCCAGAGCCGTGACCAAAGGAAGGTGGTGATTTACCTACCTGTAAAGAAAAAGGGAAAGTCTGAAACCTAGTCCTCAAATTTTTTCTCCCAGACTTCATCTAACAGTATGTTGCCACTGTTTTAAAAATACTTGCACAATTCCTTTCAGGGATCCTCTTGAGTAGATATCTGAGGTAATGGATATATGAGAAAAGTATTCACTTTTTATGTCTTTTTACATAAATTATTCTTAGCTGAATAAACTCTCACAATAGGCGTGCTGCGCTTTTTTCTCAGAGGATTTTGCCGTGGTGCTATCTGTGTACATTTTTGTTTCATAGGAAGAGCTCATCTGTACATGTGCACACATACATATGACAAGGATTGGCATCTGACAGCTGATACTGTCTTTAATAGACTGTTGCACAAAAATATGTGTATCAAACCCTATTAATCCAGGATTTCTGAAATTCAGAGGCCCCTCTTTGGTGAAAATAATAGCCTAGAACCTGTTCTTCAGCTAGCAAGGAATACTGCTAATTAACATTATTTGTTGTAATTACACTGTGAAGTAATGACACGCAGTTGAGCAATTAGGTAATTACTGTCCTCAGTCCCTTTCTATAGCGTTGCAGGGCAAGCAGAGGGTGATACTTAGTGGAGCCTGGGAGTTTAGAGTATCACATAGAGCTTTGCCCTTACTTCTACAAAGTCAAAATGGTTAGACCTTGGTTGCACACAGATAATGTGGCAGGATATCACCACCACAGTCTGCCAATGCTGAGCTGCTGCAAAGCGGTTCCACTGATAGAAGGTTCTCCACAGATCTCGGAAGGATGATCTCCATCAGTGTAGCTCTAGCTGGTACCACACCATTTTCAATACTTGGTACTTCACTGTCTAGCTCACAGGTTCTTCTTTTCCTTTTTTGCATTGTCAATGGTCTGAGGTTCAGGAGTACCACTTCTGAGTTTTTTTTCAGTTAGATTTAGTTCTAGTACCCTCTCACCTATGAATTTACCTGAATTGGAGTGTTGTTAATCTTCTACCAAATTACTTGGAATAAGACTATCTCAAAATACAAACAAAAATGTTGACCCTCTGATCAACCCAAAGTGGCCCAAAGTCATAACCAAGGTCAAAATAACAATTGGTCACGATGCAGAGTGCAAACTTAATTATCTTTATCCTTCTGATAAAGGATAGTTTTCCTCAGGCATAGGGCACTGCAGTCTTAACCAGGCAGAGGTACAGGAGCTGTTTGGTTTGGGGAGGAGATTTCCATATATGGGCTGGTATGAGAACTTGAGGAATGATGTAGTTACCTGAGCATGTGCTCCTGTGGACCCCTCGGTGACCAGAGCCAATGCAGAGTACAGGTTCTGACCTTGGCTGATGTCAGTAATGAATGCTCCTTGTCAGCGGGAAGATGCAGAAATAATTGCCAAATTCAGTAGGGATCCTTCAGGGCAGCGTTTGGGACTCCCCGAGTTCAAGGACAGTTTGCATCCTCCAGTGGAAAGAAAGAAGATAAGAACAAGAACATAATGCAATAAGAGACTAGAGGGGAGCAGGATGATGCTCCCAATATCAAGCATCTGAATCAAATGCTCCAAGAAGATGCCCAATCTCTAGAAGCTGTGGAGGGTGGGATGAAGGGACGCTACTCCAGGTAAGAAAGCCTTGCATAATGCATCTCTTCATTAATTTGGGATGGTTCTGTTTTGTCTTGATTTGTTTCTGGGTGCTCTTCCAAGTGCTGGGCTCTTTGCCAAGAAGCAGCTCTCAGGCTCTCTGCTCCTACCATTTCCGTCTGAGTGTGTACTTCTGCTGCATGCCAGGCTCCCAGGCTGGTATCACAGCCATTATTCCCAGCCCGTCCATCTTGGCAAGATACGCCCACCACACTGTCTCCCTAGCCTTGGTCAAGGGAGGTGCAGCATTACCCTGCTCCAGGTATTTTGTTCCTTCCTACCCTTTCTCCTCAACTCCCTGTGTCTCATGCAGCTGGCAACAGCTTTGAAGCAAATGAACAGATGCTCGCACAGAAAAGACAAGGCACATTGTGTATCCCATAGGTGCACTAGGCAGGCAAGCAGAGGTGGGACACCGTGCAAGCTGGGTACAAGGCAATGTGCCATAGCACGTTGTGGCAAGTTCTGTCTCATGTTCCAGCTGACAGAAAAAATGTCCTGCATTGATGACTGACTGGATCAAATTTGTACTGCTAAATGACCTGTTAGTGCACGACACCAGCAGGAACTCAAGAGAGAGAGACACACCTGCCTGACAATGGGAATTCTGACAGGTTACAGCAATAGCAGTCTGGGTCAAGGGCATTGCAGAGAATCTCTGCCACATGAGAAAGCAGAGATACATGAAGGTATCACAATGCCTTGTGGAGTGTTACATGGAAGAAGGGTTTCACCTGCAGAAAAAGTGTTTCCTTGGTGAGGAAAAAATTATTTACAAGATTGTAGGAGTCTAAAAGAATAATAAAAAAAAAACAGTTAAAATTTTGAGGAGAAAAGGAGGTGAAAGAAGAGCAAAATAAGAAACTAAACACATTGTGTCCAAGGAATGAAGAGGTAACTACAGGTGAGATTCAGCACCCTGGCCTAGATGTTGTGGTACTTGAAATGCCATAAATGGCCAGGGAGATACAGCAATGGCGTAAGCGTGGTGTCCTCACCATTATGTTTTGTTAACATCAGTGCAATACAGCACTGTTAGCTTTTACCAGAATCCAGTAGCAGATACACATTACATCAAGAAAGGCAGAAGAAAGGAGGAATAGTAGATAGATTTACTAATGTGGCATGCTTCAAATTATAAGAGGGCTTCAGCACATTGTGTTTAACTGCATTAAATTGGAGCAATCTTCATTCCAATTCCTCCTTCTTCCAGCTTTGGGAGAGCACAAGTTGTGAAAACGTCCAAAGAAATCTTGCTTTTTCAAACACCGCACGCTGAAAGAGTGGAAGAGGTGATGAAAGTAATGAGGCAAGCAAAGTAGGGTGAATATTTGCACTTCTGTTTTAAAATGCATTTTAAGAGACTGAAATAAATTTGTCTTCTGACTTACGCAGACCAGACTTGAGTGTGTTGCTCCCCTGGCAAACATGAGGGAGTGCTGCTGTGATTACTTGTTTCTCCTTGTCCTCAGGGCTATGGCTTGGAAAGGCACAGGAGTTCATAAACACTCTTCCACTTATTTTTCAGCCAACTTATTGCATGAGAGAGGCATGTTTTTTCCCTTGTGGATCTCCCAACAAACAAAAATTATAGTCACTGCTGAGGAGACCATGAAAAACAGTATCTGACAATTTTAGCAGTCCTCTGCTAGGAAGAAAGAAATTCAGAAAGAAATCCTGCAGAGATGACAAGGCTGCCACTAAGATGGTTTCTCCCTTACAGGCATGTACTTTTTTTTTCCTTTCTGTCTTATTTCAGGTGAAGGAAATTGCTGTTCAAATTCCTCTGCCTCCATTACACACAATTTTCAGAATGCAGCATTTCCTATGAGAGAGACACATAGTAGTGCTCACACATACCCTGAAGCAGAATTGCAACATCTACATTTGTTTCCTGTCTGAAGCTCTCACTGGGGACTAAACTCAAAGAGAGTCTGCATTGCACCCCAAAACTGTCTGCTTCTCACTGATGAGTCATACGGTACTCTACAAGTCATATGCAGCATGATGTTATTTCTGATCTCGTGGAAAGTAAAACACATCTTTGCTGTGACTTGAGTCTAACCCAGACTCAATAACAAAGCACTCTAGAGATTTTATCACTGCTGATGCAGTGGGACCCAGCTGTTCAGCTATGTTCTGACTTGGCAAAGATTTCATTGTCTTTACACATGCAATAATGCATTCAGAAATGACAAGCAAAGGCAAATTTTTAAAGCACAACATATGGCTTTGTGTCTAAGTAATATATTGGGTGTACAGAAGAATAGTTTATTGTGCTCTGAGACTATGATAAACAGCAAATAATTCTTGTATCTTGAGTTCCCTTTCTTCCTCAAAGATCACTGTTTCACTATATACCAACCATTGTTAATAATAGATATTAAACATCTCCAGAGATGTTACAACCAACTATCACTGTTACTTATTTCAAGAAATTGAGTCTGTAGAACAGGTGGATCAAATACTGCTTTAGTACAAAAGAAGGGACAACACAGAGCTTGTTTCCCCTTGTTCTGCTTCTAACTAGACAAGTGGCTGTGCAAGATGCACAGAGCTCTCCCAGACACTGCATATTGGGAAGCTGAAAGCAAAGCTATTGTGAGGAACCATAAGCTCTATTTGGACTGAGCAGTTTCCAATCTTTGACTAATACTTTCCACAGGAGACTTTGAAATGATGGTGTCCAAGATTCTGTCTTTGGAATCTTATAGAATATGAACATACGCCTGATACTAAAGCCTTATTCAAAAGTGCATTCACTGTTTGTGAGGTGTCTGACATTTACGTACATATATGGAAAACGGAGGCAGTAGGGCAACACTTTGCAACAGCTGAATTTAAATTACTGATATAAAGCAGGAGACAACAATTACAGCTAAGACCTTATGTATGAACATAACTACTACTCTTCAGAAAGCATAAGATGCCACTTATAGATAATAATGCCTGCAAGGATTACTGAGCGTATTTTTTCTGGTATCTTGTATTTCACAGGTTACTAGTATATTTTCCTCTTCCTTTCATAGTAATCTGCAAGAGCATTTGTTTTCTTTTTCACACTTTGTCCTTTCTTCTGCCATTACCAAAGCTGACAGTCTGGCAAGCTCTAGGATGCCCTATAAGTTCACAGATAAATTAAAAGAGTAGTGTCAAGCTAAAAGGAACTGAAAATAGATGTTCTCCATTTCGTAGAGAGGTCAGAAAATAACTGTTACACTGCAAATCCTATCTTTTTACAGTTGATACTGCATTTGGACATTGCCTCAGCTAAGGTGAAAAGATTGTGAAAGAAGTAATCTCTCCTTTGTCTAGAGAGCAGGTCAGATACCCCATTTATGGAAACTCAGCAATTGATAACTTCGTTTATCTAGAGAGTGTATTACCTTAACTGGCGATGTTATATACTTGAAAGCTTTCTAAATACTCTGAGAAGCCTCTTTTGATGCAGGCACTAAGCAAAACATAGGTTTCTTGGCTTAATTTTAGTCTTCCAAAAAATAATCAAGGGAAGTTTCTAAATGTGACATGCCTACTCTATCAATTCACAGTTTTAGAAATAAAAAATTGTCATCACAGAAACAAAGATGCAAGTGCTGCAGTAGCTGACTCTCAACATGCCTTTGCTGTAGAAGCCCGATTTCTGTATTTGCTATTGAGGGTACAGTCAGTTGGTAAGTACAGGATCACTGTTACAGAGACATAGAAAGTCCATTCATTCATGTTAAGACCAACATACACAATTTTGCACTATATGTAAGCAGATCTTGGCTAACTGAAACAATCCAGCAAACTCAGAGGCACCTTGATCTACTGTATTTACCTGCTTCTCACACCTTCAGGAGCAAAAGCTTTCTACATGCTATGAAACCTGCTCCTTCAGATGAAACTGGTGATAGCAAAATCTGTACTGTAGCTGCCTCTCAGCACTGAAGTCTTTCAAAATGTAAATATTAGGCACCTTAGCACTTAAATATAGGAATAACAGATTGCTAAGTAAGGGTGATTCAGAAGTGCAAGAACAACACTGTACAATATTATATGGTCAGTAAAATAGTCTATGTATTCTGCACAGCCTTTCCTCAGAAAAATAATCTAACCCTGGAATTATGGATGTGAGGTTTCTTATTTTAAAAATATAATTAATGTTATCTCCCATCAGAATTCAATGGGAGGTTCAATTGTCAATTGCATTGTAAATTCAATGTAAGGGTCTCTTTTACAAAAAATGTGTTTCCCACAACCACATGACAGCAGTCCATTTAAGAAAATGGACCTTGACAAGTTTTGTGCTCATAAGTGTGGGTAGGGGTCAGCACTTTCTGAGTTATATATGTTAAACTGGCCTCTTTTGTGCAAGAAAGAGGAGACACTACCAAAATATTATGCATGTCACAATGGCTGAAAATTACCTGGGCTGCTAGATATACAGATAACACCTCAGTCATTTTTCTGTTTCTGTAAGAAGAAGCAAGGGAGAAAATTTTTCTTTTTTTTCCTATACTTACCTACTTAAGCAAGTAGGACCTATTGCAGGGTGCTCTGTGAGACAAGTCAGTCAATTCTTAAAATTGTGTGGATGCTTGGTAGAGAGTGTTCATCTCATTCTATTTTACGTGGAGATTTTTTGTAAAGCTGATCCAAAGCAGTTGTTTCTTCCTTTTAAGAGACAGACTAGGTTTGAAAATCTGCAAAGAGAAAGGTGCCTTTTATTTCTGGCAGAATGTGTGGTATTTGAAAATCAGGGAGGGGAAGAAAATTTGAAAAAGATTTGAAAATCAGGGAAGTGCACCAGGGTTTCAGCAATTCATTTGAATTTGTCAGTCGTACTCCTGTCCTCCATCAGTACTTCTTAAATCCAAGGATTTTTCTAAACATAAATGACTCTAACTGGATCATCCACATACTTCAAGATCCGTTTTGCTGCCTCTACTTCCTCTTTTCAGTTTCGCACATCAACACAATTCTATAGAAACCTCCTACCAATGCTAGGTACCCCCCCTAGACATGCCAGTTAAAGAGTGGCACAGCACACAGCCCAGCAAACAAAGGCTATCTGAGCAGTATGGTCTTTCTCCATTAGAAAGAGGGAATAGTGTCCAAGTGAGAATTTTTTCGTGTCAGTGGTAATACCTGAATGCTCTCCTTCCTCTCTTGCAATAAGTGTTGTATCTATCCTAGTCAGAAAACTACATTAAGTAAAGCCCAATTTCCTCCTGATTCAGTTTTAAAGTCTAAAGCCAGCTATTCTATAGCTGGCAATCTGAAAGGAGCAAGCTCACGCTGTACACTCCTCCCAAGCCTTTTCACCACATGAAGGCACCAATTAAGTGCTTTAATACAAAATGTGAGACTTGACAGACTTGTAACCTTAACCACAGTTTTGACTTTGTTTCTTTCGCAGGCAGTGACTACAGAAGAGCATTGCAAAACTGACTTGGTGAAACAGTGCCAGCTAACGCATGGAAGGACAGAATCACAAAACAGTAGGGGTTGGAAGGAACCTCTGGAGATCATGTAGTTTAACATCCCTGCCAAAGCAGGTTCACCTTGGGCAGGTTATGCAGGAACACATCCAGGTGGGTTTTAAATATCTCCAGAGAAGGAGACTCCACAACCTCTCCGGGCAGCCTAAAATGCTGGATGTCTAAAATGCCTGCATTCTGCTTTCCAGTTTTGCACAAGCAAGAAAGGAAATGTAGGTAGGTGTAGAAAACCCTGAAGGCAGACATGAAGCGGAGGAAGTTGTGACCACAAGCAACTCTTTCTTCAGGGAGTGCATGTCACTTACCAACAGCAGGCTGGAGCCAGTACGCACACAAAATTATACGCTGTAATACTTGGAATCTGCAGGCATCAGCTATACCAAGCCCCAATCTAACTGTGATGACTTGGGAAAGTCAGTGCAGTAGCAGTGACCTTGCAAGGAGCTGGATTAGTTTTCAAAACAGACTTTTTAAAACAGCAATGCAGATTTCAGCAGTGGGGACAGCAGGGGTGAGCAGGACGGTGTTCTTGCATTGGTGGCTCATTCAAACTGCATTTCCCTCCTCCTGCTTCCACTTTTCCAGAGGCTGACTTTGATTCTTCTGAAAGGAGATAAAATCATGCTGAACAAGTTTGTTCAAAAGTAGTATAGAAAGATCACTTATAACAACAAATTATAGAGCTGTTAAGTGCAATGAGCTGACCTGCAGATACCCCTTTCCTGTTCCAAGTGGCAAAAAATGTGACATTTGAAGAACGGCTGCATTTCATTGTAGTGGTAGCTACCATGATGCTGACTTTGTAACATGCTTTAGCATGTTAAAGCTGCTCTAAAAATAACATTAATACAGAAATTTAATTAGCTTAATTCAGTGCTGAAAAAAACCCTAAAACTTGCCCTTGGAACAGATTCCTATATTAAAAATAAGACGGAGCCCCCCACAGTCACAGCATAATCCACTTATTAGCATACCTTGTGAGCCACTGGTGTTGATCCAGGGGACATGACAGTTTTGGCACGTGACTGATTTCAGAGGTATTCAGCACCTGGCTAGTAGAAAAGGATTGTAATAGAACTGAGTGGGCTACTTACTACCCAAGTGAGTTTTTCTTCTTGACGTGGGCAATTAAATATTTTTCTGAAAAAGTGAAAATACAGCCCAAGAGATGTGCATTGTTCTGGGTCACAGTGCCTTGTTTCGCAAGGAGCAGTCCCAAGCTGGTTACCACCAGGGGCCATTCTGTTCCCTCTAGCTGCAAGAAACTCCCAGCGAGTCTATCAAATACCACAGTGCAGTTCATCTCTCAAAAGCTTTTGTCTGATTGCTGAATATACACATAAAAATCTGTCTTTGAGTGGTTGATGGATCACTGCAGCTTTTTGGGGGGTGAAGAGTCTTCAGAATATTGGCTTCAGAATGGATGGAAGGAGGACAGACAAAAGGCAGGCCCACCTCTCTTATGCCTGAGATAGAAAATATCCATGTTACTGGTTCCTCACCAGGGCATCCACCAACATCTTTTAGAAACAGATCTGCTATTCTCTGCTACAAGCATACAAGGATTACAGGGGTAATTGACATCCTGACTGGGTTAACAAACAGCTGCCTGATTAATTACAGCATTGTCCTGGTTTGAGTTAGAACCAAACCAATTCTGTTCAGTGATTTTACTTTTCAGCTAAGTCTTTTCTAACTAATTG
>JAVSBS010013651.1:15735-26639 GCA_033124195.1 Coracias cyanogaster
TCATTTATTCTTTCTTTTCATTTCTTAATTTTGATTAAATACTAACAAAATCCTGTAAAACCCAAGCAGTTATTTTGAATTGAAAGTTTTTCATTGTCAGTCTTAAGCAAAAGGCTGATACTGAAAAGGTGGTTTATCTGTGTCTAATTGTCATTAAATTACATCTTCCTCACATGAACTCTTCAATTAGAAAAAGTAATACGTAACTACTCAGAAAAGCAAGATCTGAACACGGCACATAAGGAGCTCTAAGAAGGAAAATCATCCAGCCTGAGACTAGGGAAGAGTGTCTTACACTCAATTGTGGTAAAACCATATCTCACTTTCCTGAGTTAAATAATCTTTAAATGTTCTCCCAAATTTGTTGAAGCATTTAATTTATGATGGCAAGATTATAGTATAGATAAGTATAGCAAGATTTTGTAGTTACTTTTCATGCCATTATTTCTAATGTAAGCCATTATTTGAGATAATAGTTTAATGGGTTTGAAGCCCATTTACCACATTTTTTAAAAAGCTGTACAGCTTGCTTATCACCAAAATACTATTTATTCAAATACTATTAGGAATAAGATTTGGATGATTTACTGCACAGTGACTTTCATCAGTGTGGATTATCTGGTAAGGAATGGAATTATCCTGCAGTCTTTTCCCCTCTCCTCTGTCCGGCTGCCTACTTTCCTGAAACTTGTGAAGATGCAGAGACATCTGCCTATGGACTAAACAGGTAAGATGTGGACACACTCATATAGTATGGTTGTATAAAGTCTTGTATCTACAGGAAACCAAGAAAAAAAAAACACTATCTGCTGTATCAGGTTGCAGACTTCATAACTTGCCTACATCTTATCTTTGCCATGACTGTTTCCCAGACAAGCTGTGGATATCTTCTGAAGCACTAGAAAAATGACCAATCCATCTTCTCAGAAGGCGGACATGTAAATCTACTCACCATGCATGAGTAGGACGTGACTGCCACAGTCACCACGCACACATCTGCAACCAGATATTCAGGCACAAATCACATTGTAAGAAGCAGCAGCATGGAGTCTGAAACATTTCCTTTTGGCATCCTGTTTGAACAAAAGCTGAAGGCTCATCCCCAGAGTTGAGAGAGTCTTGAAGAAACTCACAACTGCAAAGTCATTTTTTAAAAAACTGACTTCACCATCAATGAAAGCCAATGGAGAGGAATAATTATTGATATATATATTGGTAGCAAATAAGGCATAGATTAACCATCTCATAACCTGGAAAAATATGCTTTGCCCTATTCTTGGTGTCACTTTCATAACGAAACTCCCTTTAGCACATCTTTTTCCTTCCTGTCCATACCTTTGTCTAAAAACAAAACAAAGAAACAAAAAATCAAATAAAAGCTTTGGGTTTAGTCTTGCCGTTTCTTTGGGGAGATGTAGAAAGACAGAGGATGTTTCAGTACGGCCCTTTTGCAATTTGGCAGTCTCTGCAAGCATTCCTGACCCACTTCAACCCTTTCAAGACGGATAGCATTTTGTGAATCATTACAGTCCATTACATGTGTTTCAGATAAACACATGACAAAGAAAAATAATTAAAAAAAAAACCCTCAAGAGTGTCATCTGAAGCCAAAAAAAGGAGCAATAAATGAAAGCGGGAAATTTGTTTAGGAGTCTCAGCTCTTTTTCTCTTTATAGATGAGAATGATACTGATGTATTTTACTTGATTAAACCGCTTTTCAGCCAGAGTGAAACCTCAGCCTCTTATCACAAAACCCCTTTCATAGCTGCCCAAAAACTTCATGAAGGAAGTCAGGATCAGTTGAGATAAGGAAATGTGAACACTTCCACACATGTTTTTTTTTTTATTTCCCAGAATACTAAAGCCTGGTTCTCCTTTGGATTACCTAGCGAAATAGTTCTGGACTGGTCCTTATTTGCCCTTGCTTAAACAAAGAGCCTGTCAGGGGACTCCAAGAGTCCCTACAGCACTGACCAGCCTCCACTGGGACTTGCTCCCACATCGTGCTGGGGGATGGGCGCTGTCCCAGCATCCCTGGGATAACCCTGGGGTTCCCTGGCCACATCCTGACAGAGTCAGGGGAGCAAGAAGAGGAAACAATCAGACTGTTCTGAAAAAGAAAACACTAATAAAAGTGGAAGGGCCCATACACTTATTACCAAGTCTTCCCTTGCACGAGGCGTAACACATTCTGCTTTCATTCTGCAGAAACACAGCTGGTTCCGTGTCTTCTGCTTCACTTGCATTAGGCTTCTATCGGTGTCTCACCAGAGGATGTGCTTATAGAGACCCCAAAGACAGCAGCAAAACTGCAAGGACAGCTGGCACTGCTTTTCTAACTTTAACATTGCCATCCCCATCCCTCCTTTAGACACCTTTTCCTGCTGATTTTGAGGTATTTTTAATGACGTAAAGGCCCTACACTAACATCAGCATGAAGTGATAGGGTATTTGCTCCCAGGTTCTTAGCTGCCAGATGAATAGTGAGGATAATTTAAATGCAAAAAGACAAACTGATAGAGAAAGGTTACTGTGTGCTGAAATTTGTCAATTTTACTGCCAAGGAACATGTTCGCTATGCAATTGTTAAGCTACCTGGTGAGTGAAAAGAACAGGGAGTATCTCTAGCCCTGACAATTTCATACCAGAAGAGGAAAGCAGTGTTAAACAGGGGCCCTTCAAAAAGCAGAGTATTTACAAAAGAGCATCATTAGGTACCTGCATGTTGTGCTCTGTTGTGAACATTTCAGACCATTGACCATAGGCAACCACCATGTTTAAAAGGTAATTCTTATTGTGATCTACTTGAGAGAGTCCAACGAAGGGCTATGAGAATGATTAAGGGACTAGAACACCTGCCTTATGAGGAAATGTTGAGAGACCTGGGGCTTTTTAGTCTGGAGAAGAGTGAAAGGGGATCTAATTAACGTGTATAAATATATGAGGACTGGGTGTCAAGAAGAAAGAGGCAACCTCTTTTCACTTGTGCCCTGCGATAGGACAAGGGGCAATGGATGCAAGCTAGAGCACAGGAAGTTCCACCTCAACATGAGGAGGAACTTCTTTACTGTGAGGGTTACAGAGCACTGGAACAAGCTCCCCAGAGAGGTTGTGGAGTCTCCTTCTCTGGAGACCTTCAAGACCCATCTGGAGGTGTTCCTGTGCAACCTGCCTCAGATTCTATGGTCCTGCTCTGGCAGGGGGATTGGACTTGATGATCTCCAGAAGTCCCTTCCAACCCCTAACAGTCTATGATTCTATGATTCACAGCCATGAGCTGTAAGAAGATCTGGAGGTGACCCATATGACCTGCACACTACCCTAGCCATCACCCGTGGCTGTCTGTCCATCTGCCTGTTCCTTCTCACCCCCACCCCTCCCAGTAAGCATTTGAGCCATCCTTACAAAGTGGAAAAAAGTCAATAGGGCAAACTGAGAAGGGTATGGTCATTAGGTCTGGGTTATATTGAAATGGAGAAAACTAGCAGACCCATGACCACTAGTAAAGTGTTAACTAAGGTGAACTGGGGCAGGAAATCTCCACTGGTGCCTCTTACTTTGTAATTCTAGCCTTCTTTTTTTCCCCTGACTCTAATACAAATGCTCCCAAATCAAGATGTTCTATTTTGCATCAAGCAACATGTTTTATTCTGTTAAAATAATATAAGATTAATATATGTGCTTGTTTATTCCAGAATTGATAAGCTCAAAACTGGTCTTAACTGATCCTATTGTATTGATCTTCAAGGTCTTTTCCCCAATTCAGCTCCCACATCATCATCATCACATTAATAGCCATATTATTCTTGCAACCTTAGTGTAAATTCATCAAGATATTCTCCACGAGTGTCCAGTTCAGTTAAAAATCCCTCTGCATATTCATTTGCTTAAACTCAAGCAAGTATCTGACTGGATCAAGCACTAAATAGAAAAACAAGGTGATCTTCAGAACTGGCTTAAGCATAACACAGTCAAGCTATATGAAAAAGGAGAGAGGAAGACAATTATATCTTCTTCCTTTTACTAAAAAAATGTAAAGCTTATTATAATTAAGAGCTACAAAAGCTCTTGAAATAAATTTATTTTAAAAAGATAGTCATACTAATAGCAGGTTTCCTTAAATAAGGAAGACTTTATGTAGACAGTTTATAATATAGTCATTGACACAGAGAATAACTGATTTACATGAGAAATAATCTCTCTTAGTAGCACTTGCCAGAACTGCTCAGATTGATTATAAAATTAAGTCCCCATGAATGTTATACTTCGTTATACCTTGATCACAGTAGGGAACAGACACCTGCCATCGTTCTGGTTGTGAGAATACAAGCCTCTGAAAACATTGTTACATACCAGGTAATAGCTGCTATTTCAGACACATCCTTCATTCAAAGTACAATTCAGAGAGTTCTTAATATAAAATTATGCCTCTCAGGAGCCACCCAGTGCTTACTGTACTTGTTAAAGCAGTTAAGCCTGTGTTTTCTAGCTAAAACAAAATATACAAATAATAGCTGTATACCACGGCAATTTAAACCAGTTGCTTATTTGTTTGAGAAAGATCCCAAAGCAGAGAGCAGACATTTGAATG
Organism: Coracias cyanogaster; assembly: GCA_033124195.1. NCBI lineage: Eukaryota > Metazoa > Chordata > Aves > Coraciiformes > Coraciidae > Coracias > Coracias cyanogaster. Next base: position 20,328 of record JAVSBS010013651.1, read on the forward strand.
AGGCAGAGAAGACATACATAGAAAGTGTTGCTTTGCTTTTCAAAGACTTTCCTATTACAGAAGCAGTGTGCTCCTTCTGTAGGGACTAAAGGCATGGGCTTTTTCATGTTTTCTCCAAATGCCATCAGCATCTAAATACAAAGATATGGATAAAGTCAATTTGGACTTTTTTTTTTTTTTTTATGAAACAGCCAAAGTTTCTTGTGGGAGAAAGGGAGGATATCAACCTCTGCAGCAGCATCTGGTAACCCACTGGTTACCCAACTATCCTACAATCCCTGGAAAGAGTAAATGGAACTGCTTAGTTTAGCACTCACACGCAAAAATCGGCCACCTAGCCAGGTCAGCACCTTTATATTAAGCTGTTTTACAGAAGACAAATTAAAGCCTTAGGCAAGCACTACTTATTGAATCCAAGGCAATTTCTGGGACTCTGTCACCACACGCCCTGTAACGTGACATTACTAATCCACAGGCTATGCTCTGCCTTCCATCTTTGCCTAGGTAATACCTAGGCACTACACACCCCAGAGTCTTGAGTGCAGACCTTCCAGACAGCAGGCCAGTGCCTGACCCAGTCATTGCCTACCCTGCAGTGCATGAGCGAAGCCAAAACATGCACATCTAGCACAAGTTCTGCATGTCCCATCCTGTATTATTGCTCCATGTTCAGGTCCTTGGGTATACACCAAAGCTTACTGCCCCTCTGCCTGAGCAGACCTGTCTTTTCTCTGGCTTGTCTATACACAGCGAGAAGACACTGTTTACTGCACAACTATTAATGCACTTAGCCCTTCTGTCTACTTTTACATTTTTCTACCTACTCAAGAATAATTAATTAACTTACAGAAGGGCTTAAGGCCTAAGAGGAAATTCTGTTCATTTGTTTGGATGAGAGGGAAGGAAGAAATTGAAGTATCGAGTAACTCCTGCTTTCTCTCAGCATTATTTCTGTCCAGGATGAGAACTACACATTGATGGCAGTGCTTGCATACCTTCGAGTTAAGTCAGTTTACTCCCACTGAGCAATGAAAAGAGAAATAGTGCAAAGAAAAGAAGAGAGTAAGCATAACCCTGAGGTTGCAAGAATAGGACACACTTCAGGAAAGCTGGAATCTACTTTGCAGAAACACTTACTATTTTACACAAGGAGTAATTTATTTGAGATGTATCTATACCCAAGGAGTATTTCCATATTTCATGGGAGAAGTGTAAACACAGAGATATTAAAGACTAATGTCAGAAAAAAAGGGCAGCTAATAACTATGGTGAATAAGGTACCAAGAGAAAGTCCCTGCAGTGCTGTTAAATTGTGATTCAATAACCGAATGTTTGACATTAACATTACATTTGGATTAAAAAAAAACAAACAATTTGTCTATTGAGCCTTTTGAGATCAATTTTTAAGCTCTTCATGGTAATCACAAGGGCAAGAAAGCTATTACCTCTTAGAAATGAAGATTTACTCTCACACCAACAACTGATTCTAGGAGATGCTGCTTTAAGGAAAACAAACCAAAATCCAAACACAAAAGGACTGCTACATTGAGAAAGCAGCAGTAAAACCATAGCTGGGAATGTGTGATAGAGGATTACAGCAGGAGGGACAAGCATCTCTTAGCAGGGACAGACACTTTAAAGCCATCACATGGAAGCAGACCTACTTTTCAGAAGATAAAAGGTTCCCCCTAAAGACATAACAGGGAAGGAAAAAACCCCAACTGTTGGCCTGTTCCTCAGCTCAGGTCAAATCTTCTGAGTCCTCAAACTGAAGAGAGCTGTTATGAAAAAATATCTGAAGATTTCCACTATGCCAGAGCCAGTTGCCATCTTCCAAGCACCCCACCTCTCCTTGCAGTGTCCTTCAACTGTGAAAATATACAAAACCAGGAATAAATTTGCAGAGGCAGGTATCTCTCCACTTCTGCCATTTCTGTGTGCCAGGGCACAGGAACACGTGTGATTTCATTACAGGACACAGTCAGAGCAACATAGACTTATCATTCTTACCACTGTGCACCTGCTTTCTCTGCTCAGAGATTACAGACTAAAGTGAAACCAAAGACTTTCAAGAATCCACCACAACTGGTTTTCTCTCAGTTCTACATTAAAGTCTTTTCTCAGTGTCCAACAACAAAATAAATCTCCATCAGTTACAGGCCAGAAGCCACAGCCTTTTGCTGCTACAGGGCAAAAGGACCATACATTGAAGTTCCTAGAGCTCAGATATTTTTATTTTAGCTTGGTCACTTTCTTGATCCAGGGTACATATCTGCTGACCTTTGTGTACACACCAGGGGAATCCTTCCGACCACAGCCATAACCCCAGGAAGTGATCCCCAAAATGATCCAGCGTCCATTTGACCTCTGACACGTGAGTGGCCCTCCACTGTCACCTTGGCAGCTGTCCACTCGTTTGTCTTCAGAGAGGTTCCCAGCACAAATCATGCGGTTAGTGAACTTCTGCCCGTAACGAACCTCACAGTCTTCCCGCGGGAGAAGAGGCACCACTCCCTGCAGCAGGGTTCTTGAATAGGACTTCCCTAGGACAGAACAGACCAGTCAGACCAATTCACATACAGACAACAGCAGCAACCTAGAGCAGTGGCGCTCTACACAAAACCAGATATTTGTACATTTCATGTCAAGACTGCAGCACGGAAATAGGCCAAGCTCAGCATCTCTGAACCACCAGAACTTTAGAAAACAGTGCTGCCAAGCCAGACCACAAAAAAACCCCTGTAAGATCAAAGAAAGGGGAAGAAGGTGGAGAAAAAAGGTTAGATCAAAGGAGAAGTATTACTCCTGGTTGTGCCAACAATTAACTTGAACTTTGTTCAATTTATTTCACCTCTCTGAGCCTCCATTTTTCTCCTCTGTAAAACAAGGACAGCGTTTTCTCAAGAGAATAAATCCAGTAATATTTCCAAAGTGCACAATCCTCAGAGAAATTCTGGAAGATGTTTCAGAGACATCCAAATATTATTCAAAGGAATCTCACTTCATCTTTGGCCGTATTTGCTCAAATCTCTTTATTACCCCAGACTCGCCCAGAACATAAGGTCTGCATGCTATGTTAGAGTACAACCTTTCTGTGCCCAAGGTTTATGGTAAGTTCACAAGGTAGTAAGTAACTGCCCCTCTCATTGGGAAAGCCAGGCTTGGTGCATGAGAGGGATTCTAGCCATTAAGCCCTCGTACAGCTTAAGGGAGTTACATGGCCAAGTTGCTCTGTGATCCTCCCCAGATACCCCGACATGACACATGCAACTGATTACAAAGGCAAATATATACTTGCAGTTAAACACTTGGGCTACCAGCTAGGGAAACTGCTGGGAAGGATGGTTAAGTCCAAAATCAACAGACAAACTCCTCGGGCTATCTGATTTTTGGCAGCAAGTCTTTCTGAGCGTAGGACTTTGCTCCAGTCACAGCAGCTCCAGAAAGGCCTCCTTGCCCCAGACCCTGCATTGCATCTCTGATCCTCAAATGGCGGAGGACTGGACAGCCAGTTATAAAGCTTTGTTCAGAGTTTAAAGCTGTCTCCAGACCTTACCTCCATGTTAGAACACCACAAAGCCCAGCATTTTAAAATATCACCTTGAGAGAATTAAGTATTTAATAATGAATACTTTCTAGAATATTCCCTGCTTCCTTTTACCTTGGAAGCTCCATAGCAACATGCTGCAAGAGGACAGGTACAGGCTGTCTCGAATCTAGTGCAGAAACCAGCCTCAGAGCCCAGTTGTCCCTGCAGCAAAATCCAGGGAGATTGAGCAAAGTAGTCTGAGAGAGATTCTTTCCATGTCTAAGCCTCCACTTCACTACTTCAGTATCATGAAGAAGGCAGGAAGTCCTGGAAACATGAGAGCCTCTCACAGGTTTTGTACACAAGCTCTGCACTGGCTGCTGCCTATGGGGTCTGCTGTGGGCAAATGTGCATGTAGAAAGATAAGCATGCAGAAAACGAGCATGTAGAAAGCAGAAAGAGAGGACTGTGGCCAAATGACAGCATTGCTCTCTCCCACAGCTTCAGAGGGGTGCTATGGCAACTAAAACTTCCACCACGGGCAGGCTCAAGAAACCTCAAAATCAGAAGAATACACAATGGCACAAAAATCACTTCACCCTCCTGCTCCTTAATGCCATACACTGGCACAGACAATAGGAGCAGTATGAACATGGCCTTGAGTTGTGCGGACATAAATGAAGGGCCCATGTAGGCTTCTGAACTCAGATTCCCCCACCTTTCTTGCCCCTCAAAGCCCCATCTCTCACCTGTGTCTCCCCAGCCAGAGATGATGCAGGCTTGCCTGTTGATGTCAGACTTCTCTTTCCTATCGGGCAGGCAGGCAGGCAGAACATGGTGATTGAAGGAGAGACAGTGTCCATCTCTGCCCCGCATCTGGACCAGGGCAATGTCATTATCGTTGCTGCCAGCCCAGTAGTTCCTGTGGAGGACAATCCTCTCCACAGGCAGCTCCCTCTCAAACTCATCCTTCACACCTGTGTGGTAGTCGCCCACCCGCAGCAGGTAGCGCCGCACATCAACACCAAACCTGGAGAAAAAGAGACTCAACATCTTGATACTCACACAAGAGGGAAACTAAGACTCACACAAGTCTCAGTTGCTGTGAGACTGAATCACCTCCCCACAAACTGATAAAACAGTACCAGCTAAAGAACTGTGGGATCTCTTCAGCAGATGTGATAATGCTAGCTGTTGGAGTCAGTGGGTGTCCCAAATCACTATCTACCATGCACAGAACTTTTTTCTCCTACAAAAAAGGGCTGTGATAGTTGCAACAGGCTTGTGACCTTACTTGTTCACAGTTCCTTAAAGCACTGAAGAATGTCAAAGCACTGGTTCCCTTTAAGTTATAAAGCCTCAAAGTTAAGAGGGCAGTGCAGGATAAAGCAGGGCTGTATTGAGTTATCTCTATAAGTGCTCCAAGATCACATACAACATAACCTGAAGGGCTTAGTTTAGAAGCTTTGCTCATGTGGTTCCACTTGTCTGGGAGGATAACCTTTTATGAGGTCATCTTGTTCATCACTCAGTATGCCTTGAGGCTACCCGCTCACAAACACACCTTTTGAAGCAGTGGGCTGCAGTCACTACCCAGCAGCTGCTGATCAGTGTTGCTCCACACAGCAGACGAGTATCTCGACGAAAACCCTTCAATCGTAGTGAAGCCTGCCATGGCCAACTGCCTCTGAAGAAAAAACAGGAATAATATGTGTCACACAAATGGGGGCTGTTTTCCTCTTTTCCCATTCGCTTTGCCCCATCTGGGCTCAGCTGGTGTGCACCCTTCCCTAGACAGGCCCACTGGTTCAAATCAAGTTAAAAAATCATGGGTGAAAATGTGTTCATGTACTCAGCATTTGCCAGGCTATTTCCAGAACCCGTAGGAAAGCTGGAAACAGTTCTGGCTTTCCCAGCAATTACAAGGTAGTACCTGAGAGACTTTTTTCCACCTATGATCCTTTTCTTGCGACGATGAAGCAGGCGCATCCCACACACATCAGACTCTGGACCTGCACAGCAAAGTTAGAGCAGTTGGGCAGATACCATCACCTTAAGTGTTAACAATTGCTGTCGCAGAGCTCAATACCATTTGCCTTCCCTGAGGGCATTAATCCTCATGGTAGTTGACTGCATTGTGTTGTTCATGTGGAATTCATAGAAGATTTGACCCCACAGGTTTTCTCAGTTTTGGTGGAGGTGCTTACCTACTGTAATAAATATATGTAGTCTTGTGCCAGGAAGGGAACCTTTACAGCTATTTCCTCAGTACTCTAAAACCCAAAGTTTGCTCACGGTTACTGCTCTAAGGAAGGGTATGGTTACTTGGCTGGGGGGAAGTTCTGCAGGCTCAAAGGCTCAGACTAGTCTGGAGCACCCTGTCCTCCTAAAAAGAAACAATGGAAACAAAGGGTCAAGAAATATGTTTATTTTTTATAGATTTGAATCATGCATTTTGTTCCATATCTGTACATTTTCTGTGGAACAGTTGTGCGTAATATGCTCGTCCCTGTGTTTGCTCCGCTCCTGACAGGAACATGGGGACTTTAGTGTTGTTTTGAGTGAAGTCTTGGCTGCCTGGAAATACTTCCTTCTGGAGAAGCTCCAGCTATCCCACAACGATATCCCTCTTCCACAAAACTATGACCTCATCCGAAAAGAGTATGACTGCTTTTTGAAACGCACCAATACTGTGGACTTGATTGACGTCTTCATTATGTTCAAGGAGCTTCGGATTAATGAGGACCATGAGGAGCCCCTAACCGCAGTGAGTGCTGCCAGTG
>JAVSBS010013651.1:26739-41006 GCA_033124195.1 Coracias cyanogaster
GGTTTCAACCAAAGAGAAGAACTATGGGGGAAAAAGCATACAACGTGCAAAGATCCTACAACTGGAGCTCCAGGTTTCTGCATAGAAGAAATGAGCATGTCACCTGTTCTCCTAATATCTTGGACCTTCTCTTCCACATAGTCACAGATTACACCAGCATCTTCACTGTGCCAGCAGCTGTGAATCCCATTTTCAGGCCTGATACACTGCCCCAGGGCATGCTCCGTGCCACTGCATTCTACATTGTCGAGATGGATGGGCCCCTGGCCTTCACCGAAGTAAGCCATTGCCCTGGCTTTTGCTGTACCACTGCAATTAGAGAGAGGGTAGCTAATCTGCAGTAAGCAGGAGGCAGGTGAACGTGATACACCAGCACATTTTAAGAGAAATAATATTTATGTGTCACTCCACACACAGACAGTAGTACAGTGAGAATAGGACCCTACTCCCTCAAGCGTATGTAGGTGTGCCAAAACTAAGAAACGAAACTCCCAGAAAACAGGTCCAGAAAGAAGCGATCCCCTGAGAGCTGTTTCTGTCTGTAAGATGCGTGTACCAGAGCTCTTACCTGAACCCCAGTTGCCTGCAAACCACTGCAGCATCTCTGTCTGTCCAGCCATCATCACAGACACTGCCCCACTGCCCATTCAGGAATACCTCAACCCGTCCCTCCTTGGTGCTTTCGCCATCCACCAGCCGCACAGGAGGTCCTGCAGGAGAAAACACATGGGTTGCTGCAAGCAAAAACACCAGTGTGAGGTGCCCAGAACTTGGGTTCTAAAGGAAAAGATGAATCCCAGGTATCAGTAAGCTTTAAAAAAATAAAAAGAAAAATGGGAGTGTTTCTATATGAAGACATTTCACCTCTGTGCTGAATCAGAAGACTATAAATATTTTAGTTTATTTAATACATACTGGAAATCATTAGTGGATCATATTCTGAAAGCTAGGTAAAGAGGAGATCAAGAACAGAAGGGAAGTTATTAACTCCTGAGCTTAGAGTGGACAAGCTTAAACATGCCTGGGAAAGAAATCCATTAAATTATAAAACTATTTACATTATTCTAAGCAAAAGAGGAGTTCCACAGGCAGGAAAACTAAAAAAGTTAAATGCCATCTATTTCAATAAAAAATGTCTGACAAACTGGAAGGTCTCCTGTAGTAGGGAAAAGGGAGACTATCAGGCCTCATGTAAATGAGGAAATTATGCTAACTCAAAGTACATTCATAGTTTTAATGTAAAGTGTGCCATCCACCCAAGAGAGTGCAAATTTCCACACAACAGCCCCTCGCATCTAAGTCCTCTTGTCTTAGCAAGGTGTGACACTAACGTAACTTGACCAGTTTCCTAAAGGGTCTAGTTAAAGGGGTTCCATTTTCCCATAGATATAAGGCTTAGGTGTGTCCTCAGTGAGCAATGCCACTGTAAGCCCCTCAGGTTTGTTTTAGAGACTGCCAACACAATTCTCTCCGGTTTTTGTTTCTTTGCAGGTCTGGCTGTAGGTCTGGTGGAGCAACAGCTCTGTGGCTCTGCCCCAAGACAACCACTGCTCCATCCTAGGAGTCCTCCTCAGAAAGTCCTCCTCCTCACTGAAACAGCAGAGGGGAAACTCCCATATCTGCCACAGCTTCCAAAGGAACAGACCAGCAGGTGACAATTCCCCACCATCCAGGGCAAGAGGCAAGGTGAGTTACCCAGGCTGCCATCCATGACTGTGTTGCTCTCTGGGGAACAGCGGATTCCAACATCCTCAGCATGTGAGCAGTCATGCTGCCCCCAATTGCTGTGGAGACAGTCCAGCAGAGACAGCTCTGTCCCCACACAAGCCACATCGTCCAGTAAGATAAAGCCTTGGCCAGCAGCATAGTCCCCTTCAGAAGCCAGGGTAGCAGGACCACTAAAGTAAGGAAACATAACATAACATCAGATTCATGAAAACTCATTAATTACTAACTTATTAACTTACAGTGTTACCTTATTAACAGAGGGACCTAAGCTCAAACCCAAAAGGAAACTCCCCTGCAGAGCTCAACAGCATTGGTGGCCTCCTGACCTAGACCACTCAGTGACAGACAGGATGGCAACCAAGCAACTTGCACAGCTTCACTTTTCAGGGAGGTGTGCTCACACCAGTCCATTTTCTTGTGTCTGGTCAACAGCACCATCACAGCAGCACAGAGGGCCAGCTATACCAGAGATTGCTTTGCAGACAGGACACCAGGTACACCAATTTGGGGAGAGCCTAGCAGAGGAGGCATCAAAAATATTAACATTTAAGTAATTCTATTTCTTTTTTATAGGAAGTGGCTACCTGGAATTGAAATGCAGAAATCTGCAAATTTTTAGGCACTACAATGGATGACAAACACAGTATGCAGCTGAACTCAAAGGGAAGAATTTAGCTGAGTCTTTTTTCAGTCTATAAAGCTGGAATTTTACAAGGATACCCTAATCATACTAAAAAACCCACTCAAAACACACCCTTTACTGGCTCCAAGACTACAGTATCCTAATTTTAAATCTTCCCCAAACTCATACCTGAATGGATGACAGTTCAGCAATGGGCTGAGAGAAAAGCATTTTAAAAATTCCTAATACTACACAGTTTTTTTTGCCCTGATGGTTTTGATTCAACTAATGAAGCAGGTGATATGTTTAGCCGACAGAGCAGAGTGGGTGGCAGTGCTGAACTGATACACCTGCAAATTTAAGGTGTGTTAAGAGAACCTTCTGACTTTGGTCAGGGGTTCATAAAGACAGCATCAAGCCTGTTATCTGCTTTCAAAGCAGACCAAAGCAAGAGATAATATATATTTTTTTCCCCTTGCAAAGGATGTGGATACCTACTAATCTTTCCTGAATAAAGTTGTACAACGGTAATAACCCTTCTAACAAAGACAGTGTTGAAGGACTAAGGCTCAGCCTACCCCAATGAAGGGTGATGGAATCTTATCCTTGAATTTAGGAAGCACACGCTCTACACATTCTCAGTCCTACCTGAAGCCCAGCTGCCTGCAGACCACCTGGGCACCAAGGTCTGTCCAGCCATCATCACATACTGTGCCCCAGTCTCCGTTGTAATAAACTTCTACCCTGCCTTCACTGGGGCTGCGGCCACCAGCCAGTCTGACAGTGCCCTCTGCAAGGGGTGGGAGAAGGAAAGGTCAGCACTCAGCAGAGGGGAAAAGAAACAGCCTGTGCCCCACTGATGAAGTCTCTGTACAGCCCATAAGTGAAAGAAACCAAAGACTCAGATATCTGTGGGTATTCAAAAATCAAACATTCATTGCTCTCAAACATGCCCATATGTCAGGGGAGGATTCAGCTAAGCCATTCCATGCCATCCGTGGAAAGCCATGGGAACTCCACCAAGCCTGGCTTGGATTCATTCCCACCTGTTGCTTGCTCTCTACCTCCACATTTGGTGGTCCTTGCGGGAGCCATACACAGAAACCCTGCAGGATCCTGAAGCAGCGGGGTTATCTGCTGAGCAAGCCATGTAATATGGGATTAAGACCAGCTGAATCTGACTGGCACAGAGCTGTAGATTCATACCTGTGAAAGGGTCACAGGAGACACCAGCGTCTTCAATGTGGTCACAGTTCTGCTGTCCCCAGTCACTCTTCTTGCACTGGTCAAGTGAGAGTTCATTGCCTGAGCACTCCACTTCATCCAGTAGGATTGGGCCAGATCCCTGCCCATAGTGAGCCCACGACAAGGCTTTTGGGTTCCCACTGCAAACATTACAGACACATATGCTCCATAAGGAAGGTGACGGTCTTGTGCCCTCAGATTCTGCCTTGAATAGGGACTCTCCTACGCTAGGTCAGTGTCCTCCCATAGATAATATGTATTTCTGACACAGTCATGTTGCCAGCTGTTAACCAAAATATGTTATCATAAAGTTTTGTTAACAAGGCCTTCCAACACTTAATAAAAATGTGCCTGCAACGTGAACATTTCAGACACCTGGGGAGTTCTGGGGACATTAATGTTTCAATCTCAGTAACAGGCTAAACTCCTGAAGCTTGAGGAATCTCAAACTTGAATTGTCTATTTTAAACAGTTGTCTACCAACATGATTTTCAAGAACGCTCAGTATACAACAGCTCCCATGTTACACACTGAATGGCACACAGGAGAATGATGTGCTTTCTCCTGCTTTCCTGTCTGAAGAGGATAAGGGCAAACAGTGAAGCTGGAGGTGTTTAAACTTAACCAAGTAAGCAACTGCAGTTCACATATGCAAGTCACCATGACAAGCTGTCAGGCCAAGAAGATTTGTGTTAGGACGTGTGCAAAAATAATGACAGGAATAAACACAAACAAGCCTTAGATAGGGATGCACCAACTCTTTTTTTCAGAGCATAAACCCATAAAACTAACAGAAATTAAGTACAGAATCACTTTGTAGGATGATAGGTCCAGAATTATCTTTCCCAGGGTTTCTGTATACCTCCCATAGAAAGGGCTGGTATCATAATGAAGGGACATGCTCTCATGTTCTTCATTCCGCCTACTTCTATTACCACTCCATGATGTACAGCAGGGAAATTACCTGAATCCCAGCTGCCTACAGACTACTTCAGCATCCCGGTCATCCCACTGGTCATCACAGATTGTGCCCCACTTGCCATCATGGTAGACCTCCACTCGCCCTTCAAAGCTCTCCTTTCCCCCAGCTAAACGCAGTGGGGCACCTACACCTGTGCTTCAAGAAAGGGAAAGAGCACAACAGAACAAGACAGAGACAAACTACATCCAGCAGTTCAGGGCGCAGAACCATTCACCAGCCAGAGCAGCTCTTGTCCCAGCTCCTACGTCCTCCCCTCTAGACCCTCCAGAAGCATCCATGATTGCAGCCCACAGTACAGGGTACTGCTGGTCCAGGGATGGCTCTTTAACTGGCTGCTACAGCAATGAGGGCTTTGCTGCCTGCAGACAAAAAACTGGTTTGATAAAAAGGAGATGTGGTCATAAAGCAACAGTCATCTTTCAGGGATGGTAGAAGTACTCCCACCCTGAGTATTTGGGATTGGGAAAGGATGGATAATTTTCCATTGGAAGGAAGAAAACCACTTGTATAGCAGGTGAACGAAGAACATGCTCCAATTATTTGCTCCTCACAGCTTCATAACCTTACATTTTACATCTTATCACAACACTGATGCCAGAAACAGGGAGTGAACCTCCCCTGGAGATTTACCTTCTGGAGGGACACAGGTTACCATGGCACTCCCCTGGTTACAAGCTCCTGACATAGCTTCCCGATAGCCACATTGCAGCAGGGCTTTCTCATCCCCGTGGCAGTTTGCTGACTGTAGGTGCAGGGGAACAGGCCATAGCTCAGGACGACTCTTCTTCCCAGCTGTGCCAATCTCACTGGTACAGAGAATGCAACAGAGCAATTAAATGTTGTAGCACTGCAAGTTCCCATCAGTTCTTGTGACTCTCTAGTCCAGTTGTGCCATGTCCCATCCCAGTGAGCCCAGTTGATTTGGAATGCATAAAGGGGTGGCCATTTACAGTCAAATGGGAAAGCACAAGCAAGCACAAAGCACTTCCCACCACCTAACCTGTTTTGTGTTCCTGCTTACTACAGAGGTCTGGTCAGAAACAGCACACTCATTTGAGAGTGATGAACAAACCCATTAACAGATTGAAACATCCAAATACCTGAATCACCTTCTTCCTTCTCTGTGGACCTTATCTCCTTGGAAATTTAAAGGTCCAAATCTCAGATTCCTAAAGAGGGTTCACACTCTCCAAATTTCTATTAGATCACTACAGTAACTCCAGCTGGTAATACCAAAAAGGGAATATAATCTCACAGCTCACTCATCACAGTCTGAAGCACCAAGCAGAAACTATTTTTTTTAAAAATCTTGCATATGCTGGTTAAGGTTGGGTATAGCCACAGAAAGAGAAAAAGTATGAAAGGACCCTGGTAAGCGGGAAATTAACCCTCAAAAACTCCTCTCCCCCAGCCAACACTCTATGCCAGAGGGACTGCAACCACAGAGGCTGTTCTTGCAAAGAATAACTCTTGCAACCAGATTGAGGTTCCCACCTGAGACCTAGTTGCCTGCAGACAACACTGGCATCCCAGTCAGTCCAGTGGTCAGCACAGATGGTGCCCCAGAGTCCATTGAAGTACAGCTCCACACTACTGTCTTCAGCTAACCGCACAGCACCTTCCAAAAGAGGAGAAAAAAAAAGAAAAAAAAAAAGCTGCTATCTTCTGATGAAGGTTTCAGACCAGCTAGTCTTGGATTGAAGGTAGCTGAGTTGAACTGCGCTTGGTTTCTCTCATCCCTATTTTGCTGGTGCTGTCACTGAAGTAACTTGTATGAAGGAGTGGCACCTTCCTGGTTCCAGCAATGGCTGTTCAGGAGGATGGCTGGTGCTATATTCTTTACAAAGCCACAGTAAAATTGGCTGGTAACTTGGCTTCTGCCACAGCTCCTGGATTCTCCTCTGTGAAATGTGCGTGATTTCACATGCTACCTTGAAAAGGTGTGTAGAAATAGCAGGCTCTCTAATTCCTTCTAACACTCCACTGATCTATTTTCCATTGACCGCCTCACCTATGAGAGTCACTCTTGCTGCAGCTACATGTTCAGTAACAGCAGGTGAATCCTCTTTAATTTCTCTAACAAAAGCAAGTGCCAATGTAAATGCCCTTTCAATTCCCACTGCACCACAAATATCTACCAGTCTTTAGAAAGCACATGTCGCTCAGTTGTGTATTGGGAGAAGGATGCACCTTCTGTCTGTAGTACCCCAGTGCAGGCACACAGCATAACTACACTTGTGTCCTTCACTTTAATGAAGACATCTTTGAAACCACTTCCAATGGGAAGAGAAAACATTTTGTAATTTTGTTTATTAAACTTGTACTACTTCTGTTCTGCAAAATGTGGGAAAAGCAAGGAAGGTCAGAAAACAGGAGGACAAACAAAACATTTTCAAGAATGTTGTGCTGGAGTCCACACCTTGAGAGAGCTCAGCTCCCTTGCAGGCCTCAAAGTAAGCAGCATCCTTATGTCAGCACTACGAAGAATTTTAAGGAAAGCCTACGACCTACCTTACCAAAGAAGATGTACAATCCTAGTCACAGAAGATTTTTTCCTTGTTCTGTTTGAACTGCTACACTTACATGAGGAGAGCTCTGATATGGACACTTAACAAGCAGGAGTGGGTTGTTTTCCACATAACTTAAACTGTTTTCAAAGTAGGGTAAGTTAGCAGTAAACAAACAAACAAAAAAAAGTCTCCTTGTATGAGAACAAAAACATCTACACAAGGCATTATGTCTACAGTAGCTTAAATCCACCCCCTGCTTCATACAGACGTTCTCCCACCCAGGCTAGCCTCTACTTCTAATTATTTTGACAATTTGGGACAGTTACTGTACTGTGCTTCTATCACAGCGTGTCCCCCCTGCTGCTGGCAAGCCTGTGCAGCACACATTTCTGGCCTGAGCCCCCCAGGATAGTGCAGCCGGGGGCATGCAGCAGCTCTTACCTTGGTTACAGTCACAGTTAGCCCAGCCGATGGCCCCTGACGCAAGCCGGTAGAAGCACCAGGGTGTAGTTCCCCCATCGGGGTTCCTGCAATGGTTGTGATCCCCCAAGCCACGGTCTGGGTACTGCTGAACGTAATCGGGGAACTCTGCCCAGTTGAGGCACTCTGCCCCGGCCTCAGTGACTGCCAGCGAGCCATTGTAATACCCAAGAGGTCCCACACCACACACGCTGGATGCTGGGCACAGGAAGGAAGCTGTTAGCATCACTTAAGGCATCACACTTAAGGCTCAGACAATGTGGGAGATACCAGCTGATCGCCTGAAAGACCTCCCCTGTATGAGGTCTTGGTTGCTACTTGCTTAATTTCAATTCTATCACTCTTCAAGGCAGCTGCTCAAAAAGTTTTTATAATATGCACTATCCAAATCTGAGAGTCATTAACTGCTCAGACAGGCCTTTGAAATGTCTTTAACAGCTCTGGGCCCAAACATGGACAATTTGAGCCAGTTCCCATTACCGTTTATTTCAAGAAATGTATTCACTTAGTCTGGAGCAGCACTTGAGCCTGGCACAAACTCCTCCACCTCCTTCCCCACCTGCTTTGGCACCTGAATAAGATACTTCCAAATTTGATCTTATGCTCTTAGAAGATTAATTGCCTGCCTAAGCTGATTGAAACCAAGGCGAGTATAAAATTAGCTATAGTTTCATTCTAGAAATCAGAAAAGTGGGAAATGACGTTGTATTTCATTGTATGCGTGTTCCCTATATGCATTAGCATATCACCTGGCTTATCTGAGCTTGGCCAATGTATAGGAAGGGAAAGGGATCCTATGTGGGGGAAATCACGGTTGTCAATGTTCCAGGCCAGCACCCACGTGAAATATCTCATGCAAAGAAACCCCAACAATTAATTCAATGTGGTCTTTAACAAAAGAAAAAAACCTCTCCATTTACGACCCTGAAATAAGAAAGAGGGAAACCAGAACCAGATTCTGTATGAGGGTGTGCTTTTCTAGAGTACATAACATGGGAAGAGCAGAATCATAAAGGGATAACAGTTACAGCTTTATTCACCAAATAAAAAAAAAGCAGCCAACACTTTCAGAAAACCCTTCTGCCATAATGATACAACATAAAGGCAAACAGCAAGGGTACAAAGAAACTTTGGTTCATGCCCTTTGCCTCTAGCCACTGCCAAGCCCAGAGAAGGTAAGTGACAGCTCAAGATTAACTGCAAGGTACAAAAATGAGAAGCAGTTACACGTAGGTGCCTGGAAAACACACTGTGAGCTTTGCATCAGCTGGGACCCTCAGAGCGGGGTGTATGAGAATTCAGTAGTTACTAGAGTGGAGGAAAGCCGAGTATACAAAAAGGCTGAGGCAGAGAAAGAAATTAAAGGAAAAGGACATATGGGAGGAGTAGGGAACCGCAAGAGTATCAGACATGAAGAAAAGAAAGTGGTATGGGCATTTTGAGGAAGGAGATAAACAGACACTGAGGCAAGATAAATGATTGAAGAGGTGATGGAAAGAAAGGAAGAATGCCAGGTACCAGTGGTTTGTCGTACCTATGATGTCAGATCACCACTGCAGGAAAGAATCTGCCTGATGACTGAATTAATAACTTCTTGTTCTTACCTGCACTCTGCAAATGGTTTTGGTTAGGCTGGGATCCCAGGAAAGCCTGGGAAAAGAAAGAGAGCAGAAGGAGAGGAGAGAGATGATTATCCGATGAAATAAACATGGGCATGTCCTAAAAGCAGCTCAGCCTTTTGCTGCTTTAGGCAAACACAACCTAGTAACCAGCCTCTTCCCCACTCTCCCCGTTGCTCCTCCTCAAATCCAATCACAGCTCTGCCCACTAACAGAAAAAGGAATAATTACTGGCCTGCAGAGATTTACCCTTGATCTAAGCACTACATTACAGGGCTCTGCTTGTTCTTTTCCAATAGAATTAGAAACCTGAGTGAGATGCCTATGGAAAGAAAATCTAGGAGAAAATCATTGCTACCAGTAGGAAAAATAATGCATAACCTCTCCTTTTCTCTCTGTTTATAGGACAAGCCATCTATGGCCGCAGCAGCAAATGGAGCTATAGCTACATGATAGGATGATGCCCCCAGGGATCTCTGTTAAAACAGTAACGTCTGTTTGAAAAGCGGGAGACAACTAGAGAAGAAAATCCAACAACGCTATTTAAGGATTTTGTTTTTAATACATGAGAATAGGATATGGCCATTATTATCTGAATGGGGTTAAATAGCTCAGAACAAAGAGTATGACAAAAAAGCCCTCAGAATTCCAGCATCCTGTGCAGCCCCAAAACTGCATTTCCTCATATAGGCAGTGTTTTTGGCAGTTATAACTTGACCGCTGGCTGAGAGATAGGGATCTCCACTCAGCACCATTATATGGTGTGCAGGCAGGTGCAAGATCTTCACAGACCTAGGGTGAAAATAAATTGTACATGCTTCTGCTGGCTCCTTGCAGTCTAATTCATTTCTAAATACTTTTTAATGAACATTTTAAAAACTTTTATATGAACAAGGAGTTGCTATTCACAGAGTAGAGGTGTGCATATAAAGAATACTAGCTATTGGAAATGGTTCTGGTTTTCTTCAAAATGCAGTAATTTTGCTTCTCTCAGCTTCAACTCTCCCTGAAAAAGTGGAAGAGTAAAATTTTGAATTAAACCAAATCCACCTCTGGAATAAGCAAAGAGAGTTCCCATAGATACTTGACAAGAATGACGCCTATTCATGACTGATGTCATTTTCAAATCAAGCTTATGAATATGGTCCAGCTGGTGTTGACAACCATGGCCAAGCTCCAGCATCACCCTCTAGAAGTCAGAACATGGCACTGTATATTGAAGATAAATTTCTGGTGTGGATGCACAGATAAAACAGCATTTAACTGAAAAACCCTTTTCAGCCAAAAGTCCATCTATCTGCATGTATCAGGCTGCTTCAAGCCCATGTAATGGTCTGTGAACCAACAATGCTGAAGGACTTCTCTGAGGATCTCAAAGCTCTTTGCAGAGAGGAAAGTGAGCTAAGCTACGCTTCTGCAGCTGCACCAACCAGGTGACTGAGAAACAATCCAGGTTCTCTGACTCCCAGCTTTTAGCATGCACCTGCACACACATGTAAGCCTGCAGGCAATAGAGGGATGGGTTGGACTAATAACAGGCTGTATATGAAAGCCCGAACCTGCTTTTTTTGGAGACGGACCATAACTGAAAGAACTGCAGTCCAAGTAATATTCTTCCTTTCTAATGAAAGATTAGGTGCTGTCAGTTCCTGTAGCAGCTTCCAAAATCCCCCAACGCTGACCATCACCATCACCACCAAATTTTAGTGCAGACAGTGTGTGCTGCAGCCACTGCCCCAGGTCCGTGTGGTTATGAATTATCTGTGCACAACAGCAATAGGGGTAATCGGTCAATCAGCAAAGAACAGAAACAAAGGATTTCTCCTGCCAGGGTCACTAAAGCATCTGAGAAACATAGGAAACCTGAGCCAAAGCATCTGCAAGCCCTTGTGCATCCTGCTTTGCGTCCTTTTCTAAATTTCATATGCACAATGAAGTATGTTGCTCCCCGAAGCCCCAGCCCTTCCCAGAGACCACAGCTGCCCTGAAGCTTTGGAAAACATAAGTAATCAAGTTGCACTTACAGTGAGGATATTAAAAGAGCCACATGGCTTCTTAGTAGCAGATAGAAGAGTAACTCTTTCTTACCTCCACACATCTGAGACAGGATAACAGATTCGAGAGCTCTACCAGGAGCCCGAGTACTTCGGGGATCTCCATCCCTCCTGTGCAAAGCGAGCAGAAGCTTCTTCAAGCCTCACATCCTCGCTCAGCTGCTGCCTCCTCCCCGGGCTCTGCAGCTGGCTTTCCCCGGGAGCAGGGCTCTAGGCGCTCCGCGCTGGAGGGAGCGGGATGCCTCTTCCATTTCTATGCCGGGAAAGGGGTAGAAGGGAAGGGATCAAAGTTCCCACCAGCATCCTAGAATTTCACTTTCTCCTTCCTCTCCTCATCTCTTCTTGATTCTTCTCTTCGGAAAGGGAGAAATAAAGGAGGCGAACATGCCCCAGAATTTCCGTAGCACCCTTAAAACCAGGCGGAGGGGGCCGCGGGCGGGTGGGGCGCACGCCGCTGTCCCCTCCCTCGCCCGAGCTCTAGGTACGCTTCTCCCCGGGCCAGCCTCCGCCTCCGCGCCCCCGGCTGCCCGGCGGCCGGAGCAGCCGCTCTGTCCTCGCCTGCAAAGCCTCCCGCCCGCTCCTGCCTCTTCCTTCCCGCCCCGAGGCGCAAGGCTGCAGCTGGGGCTGCGTCCTGCTGCGAGACCTCCAGCAGCAGAGCTGGAGACGGAAAGCGCTTGTGCGCGCACACTCGCCAGAGATTAGGCTCGTTGGGAGGAACCTGGATTTTATCCCCCCACCGCTGCCTCCTCGATTAGCTGCTTGCAGCTTCCTGAGGTCCAACTCTCCTCGGATTTGAACCCGGGTAAATGGGACCCACAAAACTTTACGTTAAGCAGCTTCCAGGTGTCCCCATGGAAAACGCACAGGTGACACAGCCCTCTCAGGGTACATTCCCAATTTTCAGCCCTGGATCTTACCATCATGGGTATTGCCTCCAGGGATCTTTTCCATTAAGTGTCTCTTTGACCTTGGGCTGTACAGTTACTTCAGTTGCTTGGCTCGGATGCTTTCCAGGGGGTTGATCATGATTGCATTGCTATGAACAATCCTATGGGGTTTCCAAGTGTTTTCAGTTTACTGCTCCTTCACCTGAATTAGGGGTAGAGGCAACAACAAACGTTTTAAACATTATTACATCTAGGAAGGGAATTGGTCTATTTGAAGCTGTTCAATCTCAGAAAAAAAATATTTTTTTACACCTTCCCTGCGCTGCTCCTCAGTTGAGTCTAATGGGCATTTCTAATATGTATATTCTGATTTTGGAGGCATTAACTCCTGGTCTTCTGCAGCATGAAACATGAAGGTCACCTTAAGAAATGAGCTCACTTCTGGCCAAGTCTGCTGAACAGCATTTCCAAAGACACCTTCAGCATAAAAAACAAGGAATGGGCTGATAAAAATCCACCGGCTTGACAAAAAGCCTCTTTTTTTTCTTTGCTCACTTATTGCCCATTACTCACTTGACATGACAGTTTTGTGTTGCCTCATCCTCAGCCACTCATCAAATGCAAGGAAATTCCACTACATGCTGGATCTTTTACAGGAGTTGCTGTGTGGTAGGAGGGAGCCCCTTCTGGAGTGGATTTGTACCACAGTGCATTCTGGACACAGTGGATTTGGCCAAGAATTACACCTAATTAGATGCAAATCTCCTGATCCAGATGATCAGGGCAGCAGAGGATGGAAATAGCTGAGATGCTACAGCACGCTGCAGCTCCCAAGCAGCACCAGCAAAAAGGAGCAAACCAAAATGAGTATATGGGAAGGTGTCAGAATTTAGCAGCAGTTACCCCCGAGAAAACACAATGGAAGGATACACTGGAGGCAAGAACAGCAGCTCTACCAGCATTCAGAGAAGCCTGCTCCTTAGTCAGCAGAGAGGTTGTTGATGCCTCTTCAGACCTCCCGTGAGATGTTCACTTATTTAGCCCTCTGACACACTGGATTTCTCTCACAGTAGCTTGTAAGTTGCTTCCCTCTCAAGGCAAGACTTTCCTAGATAAAGTCATTTTAAAAGAAACACAGACCAGTGCACCAAAAGCAACAGAAGTCCAAGTCTGGTACTTGGTTCCTGGAGGAATGACAAACTGTGTAAAGATACAGTGGGTTTTGGAGTTGTCTCCTCTGTGGTGGGTCCTCTACTGGAATGATTTCCTTCTTGCCAAGACTACCTCTGTTTTTCTGACACGTGTAATGACATTTTCGTGAGAGAGGTGAATCTCAGATTCTCAAAAGCTTTGCATGGCTGTCTCCAAAGTGAAGAGGAAGAGCAGGAAGGAAATTCTACCAATATAACTATGGCAGATTAGATAGGTAGCGTATCTAAAGATAAGGCAAAACAGATCCTGAACTTTCTTGCGTGGGCAAGTTTGAAATAGTTGTAAATACCCAAGTCTACTACTATTTAACAAAAATCACTTTCTCACCCTGATATAAGCAGTTCTAGAATAGATAGTCTGATTCCCTACAGTGTCTGTTTTGCTTTTTCTAGACCATTCTGTATTGACCCTTCTGAACAAGAAGTACCAGCCTCTAAAATGTTCTTGGCTCTCTGGAATTCAACCTATTTCTCCTGAACTGGCAGGACTACGATTCATCAAAACCAGATGAAATATCCATGCTTCCTCCATAACAGGTACACAATGGAAACCTAAAAAGAGAGGTAGTTAACAGCAATCATACCCAGAGCTGGTATAATACTCAAGCTGTAAGGAACAGGAGTAAGATCAAGGAATTCCAGCAGATTTGCTTAAATCCTGTAAATCCGACTTAGGAACAGCTAGTCAGCTTTTGTTTAATTCTCTCCCCACCACGCAATCACATACAAGTCTCTTGCAGCTATGTTCTTAACCAGCAGGCTCAGCACCAGAACCCAGTTTTCTTTTACTCCCCAGCAGCCATGGGGTGGCACAAGCCCTGAATGCAGAGAGGACAGTGTCATTCACCGAAGTTATGTACGTGAACTATTAATGAAATGATGGCCAGTATGAACATGTCACAGAACACGTTTAAACACCCATTATAAGC
>JAVSBS010013652.1:0-24466 GCA_033124195.1 Coracias cyanogaster
AAAGACAGGATAATTTTTTCAGGTTCAACTTCAATTGTGGCCTTTTCAATTAAATTAGCCGCATGTTGTAGTTTAGCACCTGGAAAGCTATCGACCTGAAGGTCAGGGCAGTTATAGGTCGGCAATCTGGACACGTTGGAGTCTCCTATTATAACATATTTTTTGTTTAGAGTGAGACTCCAATCGGACATTTTTTTGCCCGTGTTTATGTGTCTTGTTGGTCCCGTTGTCGGGTCATCATTAGTAGGGGCTGATATCTGCACATTTGTGACCTCTGCCTCATTTATATTAATAGGTGCTATCATTAGGGGGAGATTTTCAGTCATTTCTTCATTTCTCATCTCAGCACTCACAGGTGATTTGTTCAGGTGCTTTAACTCTATATAGACAGCAGCAGACACCCATCAATGTTTTAACAGGGTTGCTTTACATATAAAAGTTCTTTAGTGAATATTTAAACTTACCTAAATCCAGTTATAATTCACATTACAATAAAGAGCTTCAGAGAGTATCGCCCATTGCTTTTGGCTCATCATCTTCTTTTTCCTCCTTGCTGCTGCCTTTTTTTATACAGCACATTACACAGCAGAACTTGAGCAATATCTTAATTTAAGTCATTCCTGCCCTGTGCAATGACCTTCATTTAGCAGGATGTCATCCCACATTTGATTGTGATGCTTTTTCTGCCCCCCACCCCAGGTCTTCTTACTCGGTGAAAATAAACCTTCTTTAATACCCCTCTATCTTTTTATGAGCTAGGCTTATTGTTAGGGTTTTATTTAAATGTCTTTTTTATTATTGTAAGATGGCAGAAGCATTCAGGGACTTATCCAAATCAGTCACTGCTATGCATATGAAGGCAGGTCCAGGTGATACCCTATTGTGAAAAATCTGCTGAGCTGGCCAGCAGATCTGCTCCTCACCCCCGAGCCTCCCCACTCTGCTATTCACTACACTCTAGAAGAAAAAGCAGAAAGGGTGAAGAATACCTGAAGAAGGAGACTTCTAGAGATGTCAACTGGGTTAGCTCAGGCTGCTGCTGATCATCTGGTGAGGGCTGTGCTCCCCATCCCTCCTGCTCCTGGCTGATGAGGAGCAGCAAGACCACACAGCAGGTGGCCTTGGCCACCACCACCAGGCACCCTGCAAGGGAGCAGCTCTTTGCCTGACAGCACCTCTAGTCCCAGTCAACAGCAAGATGACCCAACTGGTGCTACATAGCTATGTCTAAGCTGCAGCCTTCAGATAAAACCTGCTGACTACCTACTTCTTATTACCCAGCACAGAGTCCAAGGGAAGTGCGGTCCATGGGACAGCAGAGAGCCCCCTGATTCAGAAACATGTTGTCTGTCCCTGCAAGCAATTAAACACCCATGGGATCACGCTCTAGACACAGCTTAAAACCCAGCTTCTTCCTTTTTACCTCTTTAGGTAGGAGATGATACATTTGAAATGTACCTGTGTACATTTTTTAAGCATTTCATCAAAATAAATGAAAATAAAGAGGCGTTTCAGAACTTATTCTCAGATCTGCAATGTCACTGCCAACAGAAGCAATAAGCGAAGTAGTCTGGGGTCAGGCTATTCCTGGAGTCAAATCTTATTTCTCTCCAACATACTGATTTCCTTTCATCTCACAAATGCTCCTTCAGACCAGAATTGGATTTCGACTTGCTGTAAATGATTGCATCAAAAGCGCATATAGGTATCTCCTAGTAATATCCCACGGATCCATCATGCTGTAATGATGTGCCCAGGTCAGGACTCGACATCAAGAGATGTTTCTGGAAAATAACTTTGCCTTTTCCCATACCTCCATGCTGTTTCTCTTTGTAAGAGCATCTACATGAGCACTGGGGGTCTTAGGACATATCTGCCACGCTGTTGAGAAGAGACAATTTCATAGTACTCACAGATGAGAAGCTTTACTTCTGCACCAATCTCCTTTTTGTCTCTCTGCCAACCCTGTCATTTCAGTTAATGTTGTAGGTGTAAGTAACCAGAGAATATTTAATAAATAAGAACACAACAACAAAGGAGGATTTGATACAAATACAGCTGAAACATACTCACAGAAACTATTGCATAGATATACAAGTTGATAAATAAGGAGCTGGCAACCAGGATTAAGCAACTAATCCTCATCTCAATCCACCTTTGAGTCCTCCTAGAATAAGACCCAGGGAAGAACATCTGATTACCTAGAGGGGCAATAGGACTATTTCTCATCTTCAACCTTTGTTACCAGGTTGTTTGTTCAATATTAACAGTTTAAGAACACTGGAAAGAGCAGACTCTGAGGGACCAAATGACCTATTTGAATCCTCTCCAGAATAATAGAATCATCCTGGCTGGAAGAAACCTTTAAGATCATTGAGTCCAACCATTAATCCAGTACTGCCAGGTCACCACTAAACCACATCCCTCAGCACCACATCTCCACATCTTTTAAATCCCTCCAGGGACGGGGACTCCACCACTGCCCTAGGCAGCCTGGGCCAGGCCTCGATAACACTTTTGGAGAAGAAATTGTTGCAAATGTCAAACCAAACCTCCCCTGGTACAACTTGAAGCTGTTTCCTCTTATCCTATTGCTTGTTCATTATTGGAAGAGACCAACCTCCCCCTCACAACAACCTCCTTTCAGGGAGTTGCAGAGAGTGAGAAGGTCTCCCCTGAGCCTCCTTTTCTCCAGGCTGAACAACCCCCGGTCCCTCAGCTGCTCCTCACAAGACTTACGCTCTCGCTCTAGATCCCTCACCAGCTTTGTTGTCCTTCTTTGGACACACTCCAGCCCCTCAATGTCTTTCTTGTACTGAGGGGTTTTCTGTTACATTGAGAAATTTAGGGGAAGAAAGGGAGAAAAATTTGCTCTGCTAAGACATGTTTGCACAACATAGGAAAAAAAGACAATTTTCCTACAGTAGGAATCTATCTCTGAGGCACCAAGGAAGAGGGGAGGGCCACACATTTCATTAGTGTAGTATTGCATTCTTCATCCCAATCCATTAAAAATTAAGACAAGGAATTAGTGGCTTCATAACAAAATCATCAGGCTATGGCCATCCATTATTAAGGCCAGAAGGAACTTTTACTTCCATTTAAATTTTCATTATCATTAAAGGATCTGTTTGTTAAAAACAAGGCAAAAACAGTCAGTCTCGAATTCTAGCAAAGCCATCAAAGCAAAACTTCCAAAAGTATTTATCTTTATGAGATGATGAACTTCTCCAAGGGAAATCAGGAGGACAGCTGTGCCAAAAAGTTGTCTGAAGTGATTTTAGAATGGGGGGGTGGGGAGAAGGAGAACAGGAAAAAGAACAGCTTAATGTTTCTAACCTTTCCCTAAGTAGATAGTAGAAAGGGCTCTCCGGGTGAGTCACTGTGTGGGTGATTGGCAGAACGCTGCTCAGTGGAAGAACAGTGGGGGTGGAGGGCGATTACGTGGACTCATTGATGACTACTTACATAAAGAGGAATTACTACGCAGCAACTGCTCTCTTAGCACTACTACTGTCTTCTGGAAAAGTTGCACAAAGGGTAGCTCTACACCACGAGCTTTTTCCTCCTCAGACTTCTCTGCTCCCAGGGTATGCTGGGCAAATGTCACGCAGAGGTGTCATTGCTATCAGTAAATTTGAGTTTAGGCTAGTGAAAAAACAAACTCTCTCACATCATAACCCTTCTCCCAGTTTCTTATATTCTGTATAATGTCCATCAGTAGGAATGTTCCAGCAAAATGTAGCCGCTGCCCATACCGTGGCTACCTTTCTATTCAGAATTGTGAAATACGTTGCTTTCCAGTGATAAAAAGCCTTGTTCTCACTCTTCTTTTAAAACTCCAGTGTATTTGGGAAATACTTCCCTTTTTACAAACCTCTGTTCTCTATGTAGTTTTCCATAATACCTCTGTAGACTAGAAAATCTAGGACTCTTTTTCTGGACAGAGTCCCAGTAAATTAAAGTATGTCAATTTGTTCTTTTCTTCCTCCCTCTTCAATCCCAGACAGTTGTTTGGGACTTTGATTTGGACCCAGCAGTAACTTCTTATCAAGATTAGAAGATATTTTCCAAATTATTTGCCTTGGTGCAGCTTAGCAAAGTGGGAATTATAGTAGTCCACTTGTGAGATTGTTTCTCAGTATATATTATTAAAAGCTTGTCATTAATTCCCAAGATATGGGATTACTAGAACATAAACCAGATCTTATTTTATGGTTATGAGACACATTCTAATTATTTTCAGGATAAAACAAGGACTGTAGGATTTATCTCTATATACTCCAAGCTCAAAGAAAAATATAGACCTAAACATACTGGTATCATTTCTAAACCCATTAAAGTCTCTTCTTTCTTGCCACATTTTTCTTGGTGAATTTATTCATTGCTCACAGAAGGGAACCATAACACTAACAGAAAATTAAAATATGCCACTAAGTGTGGATACTCAGGCAAAATATATTCGTAATGTTTAAACAAAGTAGAAGCCTATGGCAAACCCATCTATTTCTGGAAATAGTGCTACCCAGCACCACGCCTCTAGTTCTGACTGCTCAGCTCCTTCCTTGGAGTTTGCAGCTCCCTGGGATGGGAGGAGGTGCCAAGCACTGTGCCAAAGGACCTGGCCAGGAAGGCAGGTCAAAGGAGATGACAGCTCCTTTCCCAGTGCTGATGGAATTAAGGCAAGCTGAAGTAGTTCTCACAGAAACATAAAAAAATTGTCTAGGTGAAAATCATTACAGATTTTGAGCTCTGGGAAAATTCTTACTGAAGATCCAACTAATATTGAAACAAAGTTACTGTAAAATCAGAACATCTGCAGCAAGCCAATGAAAGAAAGAGGATCAACATCATTTCAGAGCCTGTGGGATATGCAAAGCTGTTCTTGGTGCCAAAATCTCCAAGCTGCTCCAAATCTGCCACCGAAAGCCCTTGCCCAGTTCTCCCCCAACTCCACCACTTTCACCCACAAAGTCTTAAATCCTCCACATCTCCTCTGATCTCTTTAGTCTTCCTAGAAGCACTTTGAAATCCTCCTCAAGGCAGTTTTGAGGAGCTGTACTGGATGTGCAGGCAAATGACTCAGACAGCAGTACAAGTGGTATGAGTTTACAATGAGTGAATGTGGAACAAACTCTGGGGAAAAAAACCCAAAAAATTTTTCACATTAAAGAGAAGAGTTGTCCCATGCATGTAACTGTAAAAGGCGATGAATAAGGAATAGAGAGCTGAGCCCTGAACCGTATCAGCGTTGTTCAATGATAAACATAATTCAATTCTTAAACAGTCAAGCTTAGTCCCACAATTCAATCTACTAAAGAACTAATGCCATTACTATGAAAGCTTCATTTCCAGGTAAAAGACTTTTTTTTCCAATTAACTCATACCATCTCATGTAAAAATATGGGCTTCATAACTTCCTCATGTCCCTATGTTTATAATTGACAGAAAGTCAGCCAGTTTTATTTGCATAACTGTTTCATTTGTGGATTTCAAAGCACTACCCACTGCCTCAAAGCTTTATTATTCCTATTTTAAATATGAACAAGCTTAAACACAGAGTTTAATGACCTGGCTTGAAATCACAGAGCGAGCTGATGGCAAAGTCAGATTTCCTGAGCATTAGCTGACTAGGTTGTAACTCTTCTGAAAATAAGGTATTTAATAATACAGCAGTCATATTGATTAGCTATCACACACAAAAAGTCAATGTCTGCTGTTCCAGATGGTGGCCTCACTAATCTCCTCCAACACGTCTCAGGAGAGAGGAATGTTTGCCAGTGCTCTCTGTTCCATTACTTCAGGAACAAAAGTATAAAACTAGAAGCATTTCTACAACTATGGAGACACCATCATAGCCACATGTCATGAAATAGTATGTTTGCAATGTGTTGCATCCTCACCGAGGAGGATGGAAATGAGGGTCTGTGGAGGGCTGCTGGGTGTTTGCTGGCAACTCGGAAAAGAAAAGAATTTACAAAACCAGGTATGTGTCTGTTACTGGGCCATGAATTGCCAACAGAAAAGTACTGAGATTCTGAAAAATGAAGAAAACACTTTACCCAAGAAAAATTAAATACAACCCCCAGAAAAATAGAGATCTTCCAGGTTTGTTTATAAGTTGTCTGAAAGAAGGAAAGCATGTAAAAGCCTTGAAAAAAAGTTAGGGGGTCTGGCCCAGTCCATACAAACACTACACACAGAAGTCAGTGTCCATGATAACTTACCACGTAAAGCTTTTCTTGCTGTTTATGAAGAAGACCTGGCTCAGGCAGGACAAATTTAAGCCTCAGAACACTAAGTGTCTAGAGTGGTCTGGGGGAGGGAACTGTAATTTCTTTCTTGCAGTTTATCCTGGTGAGGGGAGGAGGACTGATGCTGGAGTTGGCAGAAGAGAAAGCCTGGTGCCATCTGTCAGCAGCCTGGTAAAACACGTTATAGCTACCACCATCAACAGTGCAAGAAGGAGATGAGTTTTGGAGGCCAAAGCAAGGTTTTGTAGCATCTGCCTTGTTGCTGACCTATTCAGATGGGATCCAGTGCTGGAGTTACGTACATGATCCCCAGCATTTCCCCAAAGGTTTGCTCCTCGGGATATCTTCCTCCTCTCTGCCTCTGACTCTGGATTGCCAGGACCTTCCTCCAACTTGCCTTGAAGGGATTTGTGCTTCATGGCCCTATGTCAGGATGAGGGCTGCTCAGCTCTATCCCAAGGGAAGGCAACACCTTGCCCTTGTTTCCCCTGCCAGAATGGCAGCAGCAGCTTAAATTTACCCCGGGAATGAGCCATCCTTTAGAAATATAAGATTAGTCCTTATCAAAGGTCTCTGATGGGAGGCCTGGTACCTTCACCTGGTCTCTAAAAGGTGACTTTGCAAACATTCTCAGAAGACAGGGACCAAATGAGCTGGTTTGAGAGGGTCCAGGCACTAAAAGGGTTAGGCTGCCCAGGACGCTATACAGGCAGGAAGCAGCAGATCCAACTGGTCCATGGAGGTGCTTATGTTCCTACCACAGGTTTCTCATTTGCTAGACTATGAAAGCACAATCCAGGTTGGGCTATTCACACCAACACCCAGGTCAGGTCCCTGGTACTCAGGCCAAACTACCCTGCCCACCTTACCTTGTCCATGCTCTGTGAAAAAGGAGCTGTATATCTTTAATCACAACTTTCTTCTATGTTGCCAAGTGAGTTTATCTATAAAAACATCAGAACTTTGGGTCTCATGCCTGACAGTGCACAGAGAAATGGAAAAATGGCTTGGGAGAAAGGAGAAGGATGCAAAATACAGTAAGATGAAAGACAAAAGAAACATCCTGCCAAAACAGTCTTCATTGTTTTTACAATTTAATTACCAAATATTAGGAAAGTTATTGGGAAAGAAAGTTAATGAAGATTTTCCAAAGGAAAGGTCATTACCAATAAGTTCAGCAAATTTCCAACATCTCTAACAATAATTATCAATTTAACTTTCTAAGGTCACTCAAAGAGAAAGTAGCCTCAGAGTAATGTAAATTAGACCTTAACAGGGTCACAGCACCAAACATGGCACAACAACAACCTGTTACTTCTTTCTAAGAGACCATCATCATTAAACTAAGGAATATTTAAGCTACAGGACAGATGAGATCTCTCATACGTGTTTGTGACTCCAGCAAAGAGTTTAAAGATTTCACCTAAGCATTTAATGTTGTTCCCATAATAGGATTATCTGTATTATATCATTGGATCACTCAGCTGTGTGATTTTATTTCTCAGTGGTTTATTTTCAGTTTTTATTTTTCAGTGTTTACAATGTCCTCGCTCTGAAGAAAGCGCGTACAGTAAAAATACAGAGTAAGAGCATTCAGCTCATTACACATCAAACCAATACGATCCATTCTGTGGGATGCTACTGTCAAAATTCAATCATGTAAGTAATTTATTTTAACCCCTTTCCAAGCCCAGGGAAGGAGAATTTCAGCTCAGTAAATAGATGATTCCCAAGAGAAAACTAAAGGAGGAGAAGAATTTGTTATCAATTGCAGGATGCCTGTGAGCCAGTGATTGGATTTACTGGGGAAAAAGACAGATACGATGCTTCCTGTAACTGGAAAGGTATTTCCAGCTGAAAGAGAAAAGCATCCTGAGACATCTAGCCTACCAAGTGTCATGAGGACCATTCATATTCAAGGAAATGTAAAAAAAAACCAAAAAAACAAAAGAAAAGGAGTTTATACTGGAGCAGTAGCAGAGAAGGATGACGAGAAGTTCAGAAAAATGACAAGTCTGCCTTGCAAGAGGAGACCGTAAACGCTCAATTTCATCACATAGGAACTCAGGTGAAATATTATTGCTTGTTCTGCATGTCTATAAAATTTTAAAATAATAGACAATTACCAGTCAGGTGCACAAGTGGGTGGCAAACGGCATTAGGAAGTAACTATCAAAGCCTGACTTACAGACCAGTGGGTTACATCAAAGGAATTCTAGTCTGCTCTAGCCCAGAAGCTCGACAGATTTATATCAACAATTTGGAGGGGATTATCAAGAAGTGCTCATTTAATGTGCAAATTCAGCAAGTTAGAAGAGTGGTAAGCACATTGCAGAGGAGGAAGAAAATCCAATTGCAATTCAATAAGGGAAATACAAAGCTCTACACACCGGCAGGGATAATCAGCTCTTTAGGCACCATACAGGGAACGACTGGCACTGATACTGCAATAAGGAACTAAAACATCACCGTCAATCACAAGCTAAACAAGACTTAATGTTGTTTAAAAAGTCTGTATGGGAATGTAGCAGGAGTATTGTCTGTGAAATGAAGCAGTTCTCGTTTGTCAGTCAGCCTCAGCCAGCATAGAGTTAATATAATTCAGGAAGTATAGGGTAAAATCAAAAGGAATCTGAAAGACACTAAAGGGAATTTTTAGAAACCTAGAAAAAATATCCTATAAGGAACAGCTGAAGAACTCCAGTAATTTAGAGAAAGGACAATTTAGGAGATATATGACAATATTCCTCCATATTGGAGATGTAGATCTACTCAGGAAAAGAGAAATTTTTTTTTCATTCATTAAAGGCAGAAAAAGAAGTAGGGAATTTTAGAAGAAAAAAAAGACAGATTTAGCAGAGATATTGAGAAAGAGGTCTAGCAGCAGGTTAATGAACGATGGAGACAGTCAGCCAAAGGGACTTTATGATTGGTTCTCTGTTGCAGGACCATGAATTTGAGAATAATCTGTCAGAACAATGTAGCTAATATTCCCACCTCCAGGGACGGGAATAACTCCCAGTCCTTCCCCGCTGCATTCACCCAGTCGTCTCAGCAGACTGCGCTCTGCAGCCTTCAGCATCGACTCAACGCTGACCAAAGTCAGTCACTGTGGAGCAGAACCATGTGAAAGTCATGCATGGGTTTGGGAAAGGTTTGTATTAATTGTGCTAATTGCTGACAGGAAGAAATATTTCATTTGGACTCTTGAACACCATCTTTGTTCTAGTTGGCTTTTCCCTCATCTTCCAACACCTCAACCTCTGCTGGAGCACTGAATGAAACAACCCTTCTTGAGAGCTGAGAGCCCAGGAGCACTGCCCCCCTAAGCATTAGCACTTGCTACCCTCTCCATTTCTGTGTCACCAATTGCCCACGTGACAACCCTGCCACTGCCAACTGTGACAGCACCAGAACCCAACCTCCTGGCACCAGCAGGTGCCCTTCTGCAAGCAGTGACAGGCTGCAGACACACAGGAAACCACTTTTCCGAAACAGTGTGGCTGGTTAGCGCTCCAGAAACACCTCTGAAGTGACAGTGCCCAAGCGGGCTCATGGCTGTAATTAGCCCTCCTTTCAAGACCTTCGTTGAGGCTCTGGGGACAAACTCCAATTCAGTCAGCCAGAGCTTTATGGGTTTTCCCCAGTTCTCACTGTGGCGGCTGGTCTAGTGGATCAGTGTCTTTTGATCTCTTTCTCTGGCAAAACATTCCTGTCGGCACCCTGGGGGAGCAGAATCCCCTCCTACAGCGATAAACCTGGCTATTAGCAGGGATTTGAACATCCATTTGGGTTTTCTCCTACTAGAAACTCCCTTTCAAACTATCTCATTTGCACATAACCCTTTACAAAAACACCCATGCAGTGGCAATGCCTCACAGTCATCCAAACAATATTGATGTTTCCCAGTTCTCCGCACGCCCATTCTCTGATTCGATTGTGCCAGCCTCCGTGGAGCCAAAGGCATGGATCAGAAGCAGCAAATTAGAAGCATTTTCCAGCCTCTGGCAATGAATATTTAGTTCTTCACCATCTTTGGTTTCAACATGCAGGGACAAATCCCCAGCTGGGAAAAACAGTGGTGGTGTGTTGTCCTCAGAGGAACAACAGTGATTCGTATCAGCTGAGGACCAGGCAGAATTTGACAGGACACTTTAAAAGAGGAAAAAAAAAAAAAAAGTAAGCCTGCACACCAAAAGCTAAACCAAGGCAGTTTAACACTGGCTAAGTTACAACAGTACCAGTGAGACTTCTTTCAGCACCAAACCAGTCAACCGCTGTCCAGCCTGGATGGGCCACCTCCTGTCAGAGTCTGTGCTGGGAGGCAATGACTGCTCAGCACATGGGTTAGCACTGCCCCAGGGCAGCAGAAGTTACAAACGCAATGAAGGCATCATAGAATCATACAACTGTTTAGGTTAGAAAAGATCTTTAAGATTTTCAAGCCCAACTGTTAACCCAGCACTGCCAGGTCACCACTAAACCGGGTCAAGAATCGAGGTGGGCACAGCTTTTAAGGAATATATTTAGATATTAGAAAGTTATCTTTATTGCCACTCCCTACTGTTGCCATGGTTTCCAAGCACACAATGGTATTATTAATGTTCAGTTTAATACTTCTAATGAGTACCTGCTGTTCCCTGTTGCTTAGTGTTATCTGGATTTATTTTTCTCCCCCTTCTAACAAAACATTCATTGAACCACAGATTGCAATTAGCGTTAATATCTACTTAAAACAACTGCCCACCTTTTAGCCTTCATTTAATTTTATTTTCAGAAAAATCCATTAGTGCTGGCTAAGGACCAAAACAATCCCTCAACCCACTGTGTTCACTATACGTACATCTCATAAGGGACACTAAGCAGTAAGTGGGGGAAAAAAGAACCCAAATTGAACAAAACAAAACCAAACCAGGTAAATTCATTATTTCATAACTACTATGAAGTGGGACAGAGCTCTCCAAGTATGAAGGAAAATATTATTTTCCTATGGAAACAATAGAAAGCGGAGCGGGACAGAAAAAGGGTTTGAGAGCATTTAGGAGCACTAGATTTATGAACTGCTTCCTTCATGACAGCACCGCCAACTTAAACCAAGTGTTTATGAAAAAATGCTTGGACCACCCTTCTCAAAAACAATAGCTTCTCAGCCTGATGGGAAGTATTATAAAAATCAGAACCAGACATTTTCTAATAAATTATTTTTCATTGGAAAATGATGATTCAGTGACTGCACTGAAGGAAGATATTTAATTGACAATTTGGGGTAAGAACCAGTTGAAAAGCTTCACTTAAGCCATAGCATTTTGGCTTATGCAATGAAAACATCTCTTTTCCCATGCTAGAAAACGCAGATTTCTTTTGGGACCACTCCACCCCTCACAATGGAACTTTGTTTTCACTGGGGACACACTTTCCAATCATATAATAATTGTATAAAATAATTTTGGGCAGTTCTGATCTTTGTCATAGCTTCAATTTTTAAGGCCTTCTTTAAAGGATGCTTTTGCCACGTTTACGTAACAAAGTTTTGCTACAAGCATTGCCACTACTGGTTACCATTCTCAATTACCCTCACGGCTTCCACAGCGTTATGTGTCCTGTGACATTAAGCACAGCAAGCACAAACAAAAGCTTCTAACTTTTGGATAAACAAAGCACTTATCCCAAAAGAAGACTTGATTTTTTTCTTCTTTCCTTTTTTTTTTAAACTCACTCTCCAGAATCTTTTCTTTTTACTTCACCTGTTTCTTTGGTTATCAACTCTTGAACCTACTGACATAATTCAAGCAAATTTGACCAAGGAGAGTAACCCAACCCTGCTGAATTCTTCCATTCTTCATAAAAAGAAAGAGATTTTAAAGGGACTATTTTAGTGCTGCGATCAAGGAAGTTATTGGAGTGTGAGAACGCACCTCATAAGGCAGCAGAGAATCCTCAAGGCACCCTCATATGTATTTTAACCACGGGAAAAACTTCAGTTTGAGCTTCCACCTTCTTGATTGACACCTCAGGTCAATGAGATTTGGGACACAACCTGGAGGATGTTATTTCCATAGTTCTACTGTTTACGAGAGAATTTAGAAAGTGAGCTAATAAACACTTGGCTTGTAGTTAATAGAAAACAGTGCTGTACCAAAGTGCGTTGCCCCACTGGCTCTTCTTATGCTCAAAGCATTCTGCTTTGACAAATCAATAAATGGGGAAGGGAGAACCCGGGCATCAAGCTGATGCAAATAACTGGTGACTCTTAAAATTATAATGATGCCTCTTTTTTTTTTAATTCTCCCAGAAATAGAAGGAAATTGCTGCCTTGTAGCTGCAGTAAATCAAGCCACAGATGAAGACATACTAGAAATGGCAACATGCTGAGCTGTTCCTGTGTGGGGCCTGGGCAAGCAGAATCAGGTTGCTGATGTGCACTCATAAAGTGAGCGTGGAGGGCCCTGGCATGCTCCTACTCATGAAACAAGCCCATGCCACGTCATCTGGGCAGGAAGAAGCAGGTGCTGCAGCTGAGGCTTGCTCACAGACACCAAAGATGAGGAGAGGGAGCATTCCTTCAGCTGGCAGCAAAAGAAAAGAAAGAGTTGGGTACTTCAAAAAGAAGAGGGGGCTGGTGGTCAATTTATTAGTCCATTGAAGAAATCTACCTCCATATCACCCAGACCAGATATGGTTACCCAGATGTCAGGATGTACGTTATGGACTTCAGGAAAGGCTACTCAAGCTGAACGAGATTTTGTGAACTGTGCTGAACTTCGCATACTGTTTTTTATTTTC
This sequence comes from Coracias cyanogaster, assembly GCA_033124195.1. Classification (NCBI taxonomy): domain Eukaryota; kingdom Metazoa; phylum Chordata; class Aves; order Coraciiformes; family Coraciidae; genus Coracias; species Coracias cyanogaster. The sequence goes on from JAVSBS010013652.1 coordinate 13,038, forward strand.
TGAGTCTATTTATTTTATACAAAACCCATATGTAGTTATGAATGGCATACACTATACATATATCACCTATATATGTCTAATATGCATATGCTTGTATACATATGTATTAAAAAGAACATATAAATAATTGTTTTTCTACCTCCCCTTGATTAGTGCATTTTCAAAGCACAGGAAATGCAGCTGTAAGAAGGAAAAAAGAAAATCAGAGCTTCCTCTGGCCCAGTACATTTTTCTAGTTAAATAAAAACAGCTTTGCATAGGTAAGCATCCAGAGGGATACAAGAGTTCTCCTCACATGTATTTTTTTATTAGAAACCTTGTGTTTCTCTCAGATCTCTGAAATTGATTGTTGTGTTCATCAATTGAAGAACTGTCAGGAGTCGGACACCTGGATTATTTAGGTGGAGTTTTTTGCAGTCCCTTTGAGAAAGCCAAATGTATTCTTCCCCCTTCATATTTCTCAGTGGTAGAATAGTTCCTACAATGTAAACTACAGCATGAGTTACCGTTGTGCAAGCCTGTTGTATTCTAGTTGCATCCTGGACAGCATCTGTCCTAATATGTTTTCTTTAAAAGGATAAATAAAAACCCAAAAAGGATTACTTGGAATTTATTAAGTGCTTAGATATTAATTCATGACATGAGGTGGAATTCAGCTTCCTGAACTGCCCCAGAGAGCTGATCAAATTAAAACCCAGTAAGCATTTGTTTCATTACTATAGCTGACAATGTGTTGGGAGAGCTTGCCTTTCCAGCAAGAATTTGTGATTTTTCTCAAGTCACTGTTTCTACAAGGACTGTGATCTCAAAGAGTACTCTTTGAGATTCAAGTATAAATGAATCAATGAGGGCACACGGGTTAAGCTTTCTGTTAAATTTCGCAGTTGAATTTTCATAAATAGTTGCATTATACCAAGATGAAGCTGTACGCTCTGACCGTAACATCCCTCTTTTAGCTTGCGCCTCCACTTGTCCTGATTACATGAAATATGTAAATGTATGTTGATTATGTTTCACTGTAGAAGAGAATACAACTGTTATGAAAAAAAAAGTCTAGGCTTTTTCAAAGGGAAATCATCTGCATCTAGCTTTCATACAGCCTGTTATCACTGGAAGTTGATAAAACTGATGTCTGGAAATGCTTCATCACTGCACCTCGACATGGATTTGGGCTAAACCCCGCAGAAACTCATCTTTAGTGATTTTCAAATGCTGACAAACCCATTCCCTCCTTGACAAGATGGATCTGTTTCTCCAACTAAAGCTATATCCAGCACAAGTATTTGTTGCTGAAGCTGTTTTGATGAGGAAAGCTTGTATGACTCAAAGGATGATGCATGCGTGTCTATAAATCTATTAGGGCTGCAGTGGAGTGTCATGAAGTACAGCCTCTGTAGAGCAGTATCATCAGGACCTTAAGGGAAATGAGGAGCTCAGTTCACACCTCAAGCTTCAATTCTTTAAACTTTTTTCCAGAGCTGCTGTTCCTTTTCTTACCACAAGAAAGGGGCTCATCTGAACAGCATACACCTGTGTTTGTCTGGATGCACAGTTGAGAGACCTAGAGAAAACAGCTCTGCCTGCTTCTTGATGAGCATTAGGGAATGATTTCTGTATTTGAGCAAACACCAAAGACAAGAAGTTAAACTAAGAGCTTCTCCATTCATGGGGAATTTCAATTAGATCTCAAAGTCACAGAGGAATCTCCTTCTTCAGTGTGTTCAGGTTTTACATGCATCTTGTGCCCAACTTTGTATTTTTAAATTAAAACAAACCCTCACTCTCAGAAAAGTCAAAAGTGCTATGGTTTTACAAACTATCAGGATGAAGCTTATTCTGAGAAGAAAAGTGACACTTGCTAAGTAACATTTAATCTATGCGTAATCTTAATTTATATTGCTTCCTCTATCACTGAGGGAATGAGACACATTCCAGTTAACTTCTGTGGTACAAAGGAAGGTTTAGGGGATGTTCAGATTTGAAGGAGCACAGTGAGAGTTAAACATGCTGAAAAATGAGGAAAATAGCTTGAAACCAATTGATCTTCAGCCAACAGTTGGAAAGAGTTAAGACAAGGTACCAGTGCAATGCTGTATTTCCAGACAAATAATTACAAATTACATTCAGAAAAAAATTACAGGAGAGAAAAAAATAGTACTGATAGAAAATAATGCACTTCATATGCTTAGTGTCATTATTTATACTAGGAAAAAAAAAAAAGATATTGACTCCAAATCTATATTGTCTATATAAACAGTTCAAGGAGCACCAAACATAATTCAGCAATCCTAGACATTTTGAAAGGCATCAATAAGATGATATTAACATTTTCTTTTCACTTCTCCAAATTACAGCAAAAATAGAATAATATCAGAACTGTCTTGGTTGAAAGAGACCTTTAAGATCATCGAGTCCTAACGGTTAACCCAGCACTGCCAAGTCCACCACTAAACCAGTTCCATCAGCACCACATCTCCATGGCTTTTTAACCCCTCCAGCAATGGGGACTCCATCTGTCCTGTACAGCCTGTTCCAGGGCTGGAAAACCTTTCTGGGGAAGACATTTTTCCTAATGTCCCACCTAAACCTCCCCTGATGCAACTTGAGACCATTCCTTCGGAAAAGCAATCAACTCCCACCTGGCTCCAACCACCTTTCAGGGAGTTGTTGAGAGCAAAAAGGTCTCCCCTGAGCCTCCTTTTCTGCAGGCTGAACAACCCCAGGTTTCTCAGCCGCTCCTCACAAGGCTCGTGCTCTAGACCCTTCACCATCTCCATTGCCCTTCTATTGCCTGTTTATGGGTAAAGAGAATTTTTCTCAAGTTTCTGCAGCTGCTTGACACACATAAAGCCTAGCAGCAGCTCTAACTCCTTCTCAGACAACTTTCTGTACGTATTAAGATAAGATTAGGCATGCATTGTTGCAGAGGGCAGATTTTAAGTAGGCATAAATCACCACAGCTCCGCTAAAGCCAACATAATCTTTTCAAGAAAGGCTTACACGCTCAACTAGATAAATTGATGTCACGGTAGTGAAATCAATGAGTTATGATGAATGAGTTAATGCAGGTTTATGCCAGTTGAGGGACCATCTTCCTACTCCTCCCTCCTCCTCCTGCCTTCCTAAATTATCACTTTCAAAGGCTGGTCAGGCACATCAGGATACAATCATGGGGCAGCATAAGCAGGCACAAAGAAAGTAAAAAAAGGTGCATGTTACACTTACTTGAGTGCCAACTGGTTCCAGTCTTGGAGAGGTCTGCTCTTCTTGGTGCACATCACTTGTTTCATCTGAGCTCACTCATACTCCTTCGGCAAGGAAGAGCATCAGGGTTGCGCTAGAAGCGATATGAATTTAACAGGGAGGGAGGAAAAAACAAGGTTAGATATTATCAGAAATTCCCCATCAAAAGTCCTCCACTTCTACTCACAACCTCCAAAATTATAAGCAAATTAAAAATTTCTGGAAAACTGAACCAAAACACCCACAACATATTCCCATAATGGAATATGATGGAAAGGACAAAATGCAAATAATGCTTCGCCTCAGTTGATCAAAATGGGACAATTCTTTAGTATTATTTCAGGTAAAGTTTCCACATGAAACTAACTTTTGGGTTCCTTTTAAATTCTGAAATTAAATAAATCCCAGTCCCTCTAGGAAGCCAGAAATTAAGCAACATGGCTTCCATCCCTAATTACAGAATCATAGGAAGTATTGGGTTGGAAGGGACCTCTAAAGGCCATCTAGTCCAACCCCCCTACAATAAGGAGGGACATCTCTACCTAGGTCAGGTTGCTCAGAGCCCTATCAAGCCTAACCTCGAGTGTCCCCAGGAATGGGGCCTCCACCACCTCTCTGGGCAACCTGATCGAACTGGATCAATCTATTATGACTGACATCTAGCAGTCACTTCTGGTATCTCTTCAAGACTCCAGCCATTAGATACAAGAAAGAAAATACCTAGCCTTTACCAAATTCTTTATCTTAAGCAGGAAATAGTGTTGTCACACAGGCGCTTGGCATCAGTTTTAAATCAGAGAACACGCGCAGCACAAACGCAATCTGTCTGACGAAAATATTGTAACATTTTGTTGCAGCTATTTTTCCCCCACTGTGATTTCTCACACATGGTATTTTGGAGGAAACAGGAAGAAGTGTTTTTTCCTTCTGCTGGCTACAGCAATTCAGCAGCCCAGAACTTCTCTGGGATTACACTGGTGAGCAAGCGTGTGCAAAACGCCCTCAAAATAGAATTCTTACGTATTTTACACCCATTAAGATTGTCTTGACCATAACGCTCTGCTGAACCATCAAGAACTCCATTGATAGCTCTTGCCAGCAGAAAATGGAGGTACAACTAGCTCTACTTGCTTTTGAGAAATGGTAGAACTTCACCTGTCAAAAAACCTTGTCACTGCAGAAGTCTGTAGTACTGCAATACGATTGTCACTACATGTTCAATACCTGATCAATGTATTGTGCTTCTCAACACATTTGCCAGGTCTTTGCAATCCTCGTTTAGCTAACTTGGATCTAGTTCATAGCTACGGCTACAACATAACAACGTACTGTGATATGAGCACTTATTTCATAGGAACTCTTCCCCAAAATGCAAAAAACAACTAATACTCAGTGTGCAGATTCTCCACATTAAACCTGTTGTTTCATGAGCATTTGAAGCTCCTATTGAAGGCTGTAGGAAAGGGTTTCTCCTTTTGAATCATCCCATAGATGTTGTAATTGCAAAAATGTTTCATAATTACTATTTAATATACATAGATAATTTTAGACAATGAAAGATAGTATTTTCCATCTCCTGTGTTAAAGGGCGGGCATGAGAAGAAAATATAAGAGTCCTGGTTTGCCAGGAATATAAGACATAGAGAGACACTAAATATCAAGATATGATTTTTCTAAAAAGCCAAAAGAAAACGACAACCTATTTTGCAATTGTAAACCAGCTGACTGCTGTGAGGAAAATACTTTGGTACTGTGCAAACCTACAAAGCTGAACATTTTTTAGTGCTTATTGGTTTCATCTTGCTGTGTTTAATAGATAAATGTTCCCTATCAAGATTTACAGCTGTCTTACTGTTCAAAAAGACACTATTCTTAATTGCCTTGCTTGCCAAAGTCAGCAAGAACCTTGTCTCTGGTACACAGCAGAACAGTGCACACCTATCACAGTCTCAAGGTTTTTAGAGTTTGCAGCTGAGTGAACATTGAGCAAGTACTTTTATTATGCCAGCGTATTTTTGTAGACGTTTTTATCTTAAATCTTTGTGTTTTTTTTTTTTCCTAAGACTATAACATAATTTAAGTTATCTGATCCTGACAAGATCATGCCAGCTCCTTTGAAGATGGAAGATGCTAGATTCCAATTAGAGGTTTTTGACTGACTGTAATAAGGTTCCCTGGTGAGCTTTATACCAACTAGAGAGCAAAGATTGATTATTCTGCACTATTAGCATGGTGATTTAACTAATCAAGTACTGAAACTAATTTGCTTACTTTGTTGATTTTGACACAGATAGTATTTCACCATTAGTTATTACAAATTTTGCTAGTTCAGTTAAATAGCAGGAACAACTTCATTTTAGTGATAAGGCTTCTTGTTTTAGTTAAGATTTATAACCTGGAAGTTACAAATGGAAGCTGATGTTTGCTCTTTTTTGAAGGCAGCAGGCATCCATGTCTTCTGCCTGTGAGTACCCAGGATAGATAGCAGGCGGTTGGCCTGAAAGCCCAAGCTCTGCTAACAAGTTTGTTTCTCACTCCACGCTCAAATGAAAGCATCCAGCACACTAATCACACTGTTTTTTTCAGTAACAGCTATTTTTCCACACTCCTGCCTCTGGCTTTGACTTGAAGTGCTACTGATGGGAAAGAGGGAGGAAAAAAAAAAATAGAACAAAGAATATTTTCTCCTCAAAAAAGCCCATCCAAGTTGCTGTAAGGAGTGGCAATATTTTTGAAGGGAAAAAAAAGCCCCCCAAAAGAACACACAAGTTACAGCATGTGACATCATGGTATTCTCCATTACATTTTTTCTACCTTAAATGTCACAGGACTGACTAATGCTAGCACAAAATAAATTTAGTGCAAAGAACAAAGGTGATAACAACTCCCCTGAGGTGATGTCAACTGACTGTTGAATACTGACAATAATCATAGAATGGTTTGTGTTGGAAGGGACCTTAAAGATCACCTGGTTCCCACCCACTTGCCACGGGTAGGGTCACTTCCCACTAGACCACGTTGCTCCAAGCCCCACCCAACCTAATCTTGAACGCATCCAGTGCTGGGGCATCTACAACTTCCCTGGGCAGCCCGTGCCAGTGTCTCACCACCTTCACAGCGAAACACTTCCTCATTTCTAATCTAAATCTCCTCTCTTCCAGTTTGAACCCATGACCCTTCATCCTGTCACTACAAGCCCTCACAAAAAATCCCTCCCCAGCTTTCTTGTAGGCACCCTTCAGATACTAGAAGGTCACAAAAAGGTCTCCCCCTAATACTTGCATGTCTGTGTGTATAAGCACATATATATATTTTAACTTCAGTGTAATAGTTCCAGCCTCTCCCTTAACACCATAAGTTACCATCCAGCTAAAAGTTGTGTTTTTAAGACTACCACAATTACTTGGGCTACTTCAGTGCCACAGCTATACCAGCATTCTCTGGTAGAGTTGTCCTGTTGGGATAGGCACTGGGGAGAAATCCAACCTCTGAACAATAAAACTGCAACTCTGGAACACTGTTTTTGCTAAATACCATGCTTCCCTCAAGGTGATGGGGAGCAGAGATCATGATTCTGCGCGTGAATGGTGAGTTTCATACCCATATGGCACTTGTACACACTCCAGCAATTCCACTACACAAAATGTCTCTGCTTGCTGTCTGGAACATTTTGGTGGGTGGAGGTTGGTGCATTATTTTTGTGTGAAATATATGGTCACCATCAGGCCCTTGCCCTTACACATCCTTGACCAAGATCTGGAGTGGAATCTCAGTGGAAATCTGAGTGGATCACAGGTGGAAACGTCCTTATAACTGTAAGAAGCTGCCCTAATGAGTGGATTTAATCTCATGCTGTTAGCAAAGACACATCAGGAATCACAAAAAGGAAATGAGCCGCTGTTCAAACCCCAATATATCATCTGCACGATACATGTGTGATTATCGTTGCCTGCTTCAACTGTGAGGAAGGCAGCAGTGTAAGGAATACTCTTGGAACTTACTTCCAAATCTTTACTAATTGGCAGTCTCAGTGTAACCTAATTAAGGATCTTTTTATACAAAAAGCATTCAAAATTTCATTCAAGCCTTAAGAACATGGGAAAACACGGAAAGCGACACTAACATAAATATGCACTAATTAGCAACTTAATGAGACAGCCAATCTGCTATTAGGATAACTCCAGATAGAATAATTGTGACAGAGAAACGTCTGGTGACAGTGCAAGTTCTTTAAGACATACCATGATTCACTTGTCTTCATTACCAAAGCAGCCAGGATTTGCTTTTTCACATGTAATTAAGGATAGGCTGGGTCTTTATTAGCAATAGCTCAATCTAAGGAAATGAGGAAACAATTTACAACCTGAAAGTGGTGCGTGACAAATCCTGCAGCGTTTTCTTTTGCTCTGTGTCTGCAGGTATAGCAAGAAGAGCATGAAGTCTACTACAGGTTCAGCACTTTATGGGAGAACTGGACAGAGACCAAAGCAGGAGATTCTTCCCTCATCACACACTCCTGCTTAACAGGCTGACATCACAGTGTGTCACCTCCCAGGTAATGTGGTTACTAATCCCTAAAACTCTCTCTTGAGTGGAGAAGAGGAAAGATCACTGAGCTGAATGTGGAATTGCAGCTTTCCTTGGGCAGTGCAGTTCTTTCCTCTCCTGCATGTCCACGTAGCTCTCCTCTCAGCACGTCAGTCTGTCTGCTTTCATTGCCAGTATCTTTCAAGAGCAAGAGAGCAAATATTAAGAAACAAAGGGGTGAAAAACATGGTTTAGCCTGGCAGCTTTAGCTAGCTCTGTGGTATGATCACTGGAAGTCAGAGATCCTACTGGTGCTTCTACAGCGGCAAAGACCTGTACGTATACCCCTTCCACACACTTATTAGACATCAGAGAATCAACTCGAACAGTTTTGCAGGGGGCTGCCGGGAAATTGAAATTTGAAATATTAGCCAAATACTGGGGAAAAGGTAATTACAGAGTATTGCACTAATAGAGACAAGTAATTTCAAATTGATGGTCAGCTCAGGAACGCACCCTTTCCTATTTCACTTCAGCTAAACTCATTTTCTGCAGTGTCAGATGAAAGCAATTGTTTATTTAGAAGCCAGCTCCGCTCCCTAAAGGAAAGCTATGCAAGGAAGATGTGCTGCAACAGTCAAATAACAGCTCCTGCTAAGGCAGCAAAGAATTGTTACACCCTGGAAGTGAAGACCTTTAAGTTCAAAGCCGATTACTGTCAACCGGCTTTGACACGCTGATGTGTAACAATAAAACTAGCTGGCTGACTATAGCCCATCTATTTTCTGGAGGCATATTGCCTCAGCATCTGAAGAAATCTTTCAAATATCAGATGGCTTTGTCTTCTGCCCAACAGAAAGCCTCCAAAGCCTCCCTCCCGATTCCACCTCCCTCGCCTTCTGCAAAACCTCTCCCTCTTTCTCAGCACATGCCAAGACAAAAGATGCACCCAGCTTTTTCTGCATCCTCCCAGAGCCTTTTTCTCATGAACTTTCAACTTGCTTTAAGTCACAGAGCCACAAAGCCTCTCCTTTTGAAAGCCACTCGGATTAAATCATAGCACCAGGCAGCAAATTGTCCTACAGTGAAAAGCCCTCTCAGGCTAGTCACAAGAATAAAAGGCAGGCTCAAGAACACTAGAGAGGGTTTGAGTTTTTAACTGTACTAGATTTGGAAGAGGAAATTCCAGTGCTGAATTCCAGGAGAAGGCAGCACAGGTTTCCTGCAGCATTCAAGTGCTCTGTGACTGACAGTTGCTATATAATTGGGGGGGTAGTGAGGGAACCACTAAATAATGAAATACTTGTGCCTGTGACAGAGCAGGAAAAGCCATGAACTCTCAGACAGGGAATGGTGTTACCTTCACCAACAGCTATTTGACTACCAAATGAGACAGTAATTATAAAACAGACATTATGAAAAACTTGGAGGGTAAAAACCCAGATGTGATGATAAGCATAAAAGACGGTTCATCAGAAAAGGAGAGGAAGTTTAATTAATAACAAGAAGCAGCACAGCTTAATTTAGTTTGCGAGTAGGTGGAAGTTGTACAGAAAAGTGCTGAGGATGTAGTTTGATTCGAGTGACAAGGACTTGGAAGTTGTATGCCATGCTAAAATACGGAGTCATTAACTGGAAACAAACAGGAGCCTCTTCCTGCACCGTGACACTTCAGGAAAAAATCATCTGAAATGTTCTATCAGAAGATGTGAAAATAGATATTCGCTCAAACTTATACATTGCTTGGCAGAACTAATATTCTACTAGGGTATCGAGCAAATACAATGAAATAGCAAAAAGCACTATAATAAACCATGAGTTTATTTGAAGCCTGCAGTAAAGCCCTCTGTTGATTCTCTTCGAGGAAAGAAACATCAACTCACAGCGAGTGTTTCCAAAATAAGGATTAAGTAGCACAATATTTATTTTAAGAATCAGAATCCACAGATCCTAAACAAAATAACAGAGCTTGTTATTATTTGGGTATGGAGGCAATCATAAACCTCACACAGCACCACCGCCTTTCTAAGGGGCTATATAAAGGAACATACTTGAACTTTCTGTAGCTACCACTTTGCTATTAAAAATGAAATTTGTAATTTAACCTCTTGGTTGCATTTGTTGTTCCTCCTTCTTTGCTCTATCTTTGCATGGAGCTGTTTTTGAGGAACACCTTCATCTGGTGAATTTTGTTTTCCTGGTTTTTAAACAGAACATTTATCCCAAATAACATGGCTCAAATATACAAACAGAAAGCAATTACCATAGTCTGATTTCTTACTTCATCTTACACTACTAAGAAAGGAAGTGGGTTGGGTTCTGTACACAGCACTAGATTATTGTCATTTGCTGTCCCACACAAGACCATAGAAATGTGAAAGAGTGCAAAATAGGTTAGGCAAAATAGAGTGCAAAATAGGTTAGTGCAAAATTGGTTAGGCAGTGGAACAGGCTGCCCAGGGAGGTGGTGGAGTCACCATCCCTGGAGGTATTTAAAGAACGAATAGATGCGGTGCTTGAGGATATGGTGTAGTGGTTAGAGAAATGCTAGGACAAAGGTTGGACTTGATGACCCTGGAGGTCCTTTCCAACCATAATGATTCTGTGATTCTGTGAAATTTCCAGCAGGCAATTCCCCAGAGTAGAAGGGCTAATTGTACTTCTGATCCTGTTGAAGGGACTTCTAAATCATTTTTACAAGAACTGAGTTACTCTGACCAGGATTAGAGAGGCCCTACCTCCAGCCGGATGAAGGAGAGGAACAATTGGGTTTACTGGACTGTGTGGATTTGATGGCCTGGCACATCAGACCCACAGGAGTATAAGGCTGGGCCAAGGTCAGTTGTATGAGCTTCAACATGGCCACATGCTGAGTCCTGGTCTTGGGCCACAACAACCCCATGCAATGCTACAGACTTGGGAAAGTGTGGCTAGAAAGCTGCCCAGCAGAAAAGGAACTGGAGGTACTGATAGACAACCGGCTGAATATGAGCCAGCAGTGTGCCCAGGTGGTGAAGAAGGCCACCAGCATCCTGGCTTGTATTAGAAATAGTGTGACCAGGAGGATTAGGGAAGTGATCATCCCCCTGTACTCGGCATTGCTGAGGCCACACCTCTAATATTGTGTCCAGATTTGGGCCCCTCACTACAAGAGAGACATTGAGGTGCTGGATTGGGTCCAAAGAAAGGAAACAAAGCTGGTTAAGGGCCAGGAGAACAAGTCTTATGAGGAGTGGCCAAGGGAACTGAGGTTGTTTAGTCTGAAGAAGAGGAGGTGGAGGGGAGACCTTATTTCTCTCTACAACTACCTGAAAAGAGGTTGTAGCAAGGTGTGTGCTGGTCTCTTCTCACAAGTAACAAGTGATAGGACAAGAGGAAATGGCTTCAAGTTGCACCAAGGGTGGTTTAAGTTGGACATTATGAAATTTTTTTTCACTGAAAGGGTTGTCAGGCACTGGAACAGGCTGCCCGGGGAAGTGGTTGAATCACCATCCCTGGATGAGTTTAAAAGCCTTGTAGGTGTAGTGCTTAGGGATGTGGTTCAGCAGCAGATTTGGTAGAGTAGGGTAATGGTTGGAGTAGTGTAGGGACTGGCGTCCGGAAGATCTCGGGCTGGCACAGAAAGATAGGAGGGGCATAGAAGCTGGGTGGCTAGCTTG
>JAVSBS010013652.1:24566-45386 GCA_033124195.1 Coracias cyanogaster
AGGAGGGGAAGGAAAGGGGGGGTGATAGAGAGGCTTGGTGCGTACCTGGCGCTCAGCCAAGGTTAACCCACCACAATAAATTTACAATTATAACAGAGGAGGAAATTAGTGAAAGGGTCTCCCAAAATCTGATGGCAATTTGGACTACAATCCAAACCAAGGTTTATTCAAGCCCAGCAATGTTTTCCTGGACTGTCTTTTCTCTCTAGCTGTTCTTTGTGCTTATGGTGCATTCTTTCTGCAGCTTTCCAGTATCTGAAGAAAGCTGGGGTGAGAATTTTTACCAGGGCTTGGAACAGTAGGATGAGGTGCAAAAGCTTCAAACTGGAGGCAGGTAGATTTCAATTAGATGAAAGGAAGAAGTTCTTCACTATGAGGGTGGTGAGACACTGGAACATGTAGCCCAGGGAAGTTAAGGATGGTCCAGCAACCTGGTCTTATGGAAAATGTCTCTGTCCATGGCAGAGGTGTTGGAACTAGATGATCTTTAAGATTTCTTCTAACCCAAACCATTCTATGATTTTTGAATAAACTCATTTAGAATGGGTATGAACCAGGCGTTTGAAAAGGTAGTTATTTGGGCTCAGGATAAACAAAACATTGGTCTAGTTCTACTATGTCAGTATTTTAGATAAAGCCTGCAGAGTGCCAAGCTCCATACAAAAATATCCCATTTGTCCCCACCGCAAATTGAATAAGAAAGCATCTAGTCATATTTGTAGACTGGTCTTTAATTTAATGACACTGAAGTTTATAGGATATGAAAAGGCTGCTTCTCACTAGACTAGATGAGATTTGAACTACTCTTGTTGCATTTGTCAAATGTTTGGAGTATTGTAGCTAGAATCAGTTAACAGCAGAGAATAGATTGGAGAATGGTGCTGAGCAAATGCAGAGGTGGGTCAGGCAGCCAGAGTGAAATGTTGAGGGCTGGGACACCTCTCCATATTAATAAATAAGGAGGAAATAGGTATTCAAAGAAACATAACGTTTCCTAACCTCATAGATGAGCTGGCCACGTGGAAAGAACAACCAAACAATGCATTTCATGATAGAGAAAGGATTAATTACACTGAACTGTATGGCACACTCTGCTTTCTGTTCTACCACACCCCCATACAAAGGATGCTAAAACCTCTTTTCTCATCTGCCAGCTGTGCTTTCCAGGGAGGAAGCGGGACTCTTCTGTTCCTAAGAAGGCTGAGCTTTCCAAGCAGATGGAGAAATCTGCCTACCTAGAGCACTTCCCTTGACCACATCTCCACAAACCTACAGGCTTTTGCATCACTGAGCAAAAGCGTGCTCAGGGCAGGCACCAGCATCAAGCTATTTGCAGCAGTTCTGATGACAGCAGCAATGCTAAGAGACATCTCCACGGCTGAAAAGAATGAGTACCCTGCAGTACAGCACGACAGCACTGAGAAAAGGAAAAAAACCTGTGCTAGAAATTGCTGTTCTATCGATTCTGTTTCAGCTTTTTCTCCCAGAATGGCCTTACAACTCAAAATATGTTTACTTCACTTAAAAAAAAAGAAAAAACCAACAACACATATTAAGTGAAAAGACTCCAGGAGCAGCCAAACCAATGAAGTCAGCATTCCAAGAGGTGCGTATTTCTAAATGGATGTTCACATGTCCGGGAACCGATGAATGCTGATGGTTTCCCCTCAAAAGCATCAAAAGGGGTTTTCTCCAGCACCCAGCTGGCCATTTCTGTGCCATTTGAAGGAATGTAATTGTTCCTAAGACCTCTGCTCCTCCACCAAATGCCACTAGAACTGACCCTGTGGTTCAGAAGTTAGTCTGACAGACACATATGTACATACAGGTGGAATGTGGCTCCAAAAGCCTCATCTCCTTAGGAAAACAAACAAAGAAATAGTTACATTTAATTTAGATACTTGAGAGTAAACACATGACCTCATGAAAGGGAAGACTAGAAACAAAGTAGCAAAAGACAGTGAAAGTAATTAATGTTTTGTCTGGCAGTTGAAATGGACACACATCTTCGAGCTTTACAAAGAACCTTTATTTTCACCTCAAAACAAGCAGCTGACACCTCCAAGAGCTGCTTGCCCCAGCAACGTAATCCAAGGATTGCTGGTTATTGATTCCAATAATCACAAGCCCAGATTGTGAGTAAAAAATCATCCTGATGTGTTGCCAACTACCACTAGGCTTTAAAAAAAGAGGCTGTTTGCAGGGGTAGAGAGGCATTAGACGAGGACTGCAATCATGATAGCATAAGAACTGGATCAAGGACAACGTGCAACTATGGATAGTGCTTAACTAAGCTGCAAAATAAGTTTCATGCTAGGAAATAGCTCCATCTCCTGTTCTGCACACAGAAGTTCTCAAAATCCCCATTTAAAAAAAAAAAAAAAAGAAGAAAAGAAACTCATTCCACAGCTGCTCCTTCAGAGTCTCTGCAAAGAGAAAATAAAATTCAAGCTTATGTCTACAAAATTAAATCATCTTATGTACACATTTAAATGCCCCTTTTATCCTGCTGGGATGGAGCATTAAGAAAAAAAAAATCAAGTAGGTATGAAGAGAAAAATGTTCCTATTTGTCAAACCATCATCTCAATGATGGTGCTGGATGTTCTCAGATCCCCCTGAAAAACTCTCATATCGTTGGACCGTAAATCTGTCCCGTGTCCTGTGCTGCAGGGCTTTGTTCACCATCCTAGAGAGAGCTTTAAAACTTTTACTCTATAATATGGCCAATGTTGGGTGTTTTTCCAGCCTCTCCAGTGATACAATTATCCCACTGAGTACTTCGATCAAGTCAATAGAAGTTTTTCCATGAATTCTATGAGAAACTTGAAGTCAAGGAAACTTGAAGTCAAGGAAAAAGAATTGGAAAACTAGTGTGCAATACCCTTATTCTTCCCAAGGGAAAGACAGAGTCTCATTCCCTCTTCTGCTGTATTGTACATCCTAACACAAACTGAAAAAAATCTGCATGGGAGATACATCTTTGAAAGGCTGTGCCTTCTGCAGAGAGACACTACACAACTTCTTGTGGCTTCTACCATTCACCATGAAAGGACTTGTCCTGTGAGGGAGAGCAGCGGAGAAGTCGTCCTCCTGCCCATTCAGGATGGCAGAACAGAGCTCAGGGAAGATGAAGTAAACATTTGTGGGCAGGGCTAACGGATGATCTTCTTCCATGAGTGGGAAGGTGAGCGCTAAACCACACAATCCAGAGCTAAACCACAGAATTCAATATGCTGGTAGGAAAGTGCTAAAGGAATAAATGGACTTGAGCACATATTACAGAATGGCACATCCACCCAGCAATAAAAGGAGGATTCAGGAAATCCCTGTCAAACCAATCAAAAAATTTAAAGCTGCACCCTTCCACCAGATTTCATAGATATTGAGCTCCCTTTGCTATTTCAGTACCAACTACCTTTATCATTTGCCTTTTACAGCCTCCCTGGATGCCTTCATATCGGTATTTAACCTATTCCAGGATAACATCCATCATGTAGCACTCAAATAGAAAGCATCTGAGTTATGAAGAGGAAAAATTTGAGTGCTGCAGAGGCTGGCAGAAAGAAAAAGGATGGTAAAAGCTTAATTTATTTGTCCATAAATTACAGTGGAGCTAGAGGTATGCCAGTCATCCTATACCACTCCATCAGCCTGCTGGCAAAAGCAAGGTAACTTATGCTGAGCATCTTAAATCTTTCAAGAGGAGCAAGTGGTACACTACTTGCACTTGTATGCGAGAAACCAAGTACCACCCTGCTGGGAAACCATCCCCTCTTGAGGAAGTGTATCTGCTTGCTGGACAAGAGCCAGGCTTCCCAATTGCTCCTAGGAGTAATGCAGGCTGAAATCCTGCTCGTATTAAAGGTTATTAGAGGTTGGAAACTCTGCTATGTCACACAGCATGTTCAGAACTTGACACTGGAAATAGTTATGTTATTTATTGCACATCCTGGGAAGGTAAAGAACACTATCATCTACTTTTAAAAGCCCAGCAGACAGTGTGAGGCCAGTGGAGGGAGCATTTGTCAAATAGGTACCCTCTGAAAATGTATGAAAACATAGCAGTTTTCACCATCCGGTTGTAAAACTGTAGTATTGCTTGGTGGTTTCCTGCTGCAGAAAGTAACAGCACTCCTCACTTTCTTTACACTTTAAGTATCAGTCTCCTCAGCAAGAAAATCAAAGCAGGACAACAGCAATCTATGAGCAGTTACCTACTCTTCCATGCCTGTGAAGGAGGACCTTGACATGTGTTGTCTACCTTCTCTCCTGTGCCATTTCAGATGTTACAGAAGAGCAGGATGGCTTTGCACTGGGAGCCAGTCGAATCCCAATACCACTGCCCAAGGTCTGTGGGAGCAAATCAGTTTCAAAGTCTGGCTTTATAGCAGATAAAAGTAGAAAGACAATGTTTGAGTTCCTGACACCTTCCTCTAAGAATAAGTGCTACTATAAAACAGTTGTATGATAATTCCCTCAAAGCATATATCATTGCAGCACATAAAGCAAAAGAATATATAAAATTATATACTATTTACAATAGCAGTATGGTCTGTCTGAACGTTCTTCTGTTGAGGCACTGGGTTCTCACACAATTTTCATGTCCGTCTTTGAAGGCAGCAAGGCCGTACAAAGGCCAGGCAGGGATAAATCCAGGGAGGTGGGAAAGAACGGGGCTGTAGTTGCACTGCTTATTAGCATTTCCCAGAGCAGCATGGAGAGCTGCATTGACAACCTGTGTTCTGCAAAAGTGGGGCTGTGTCCTGCACAGTACAGCCTATGTCAAGGCAGAATAGACCGATGTCAAGCTGAGCTCCTCACTGACATCTCTGCACATGAGGTCAAACTAGCTTTCCTGTAGCGTCTCCAGAGCACGCTGGACTTGGGTTCTGGTCCCAAGGACTCATCACATCTCCCGTGTTCATCATACTCCAAT
The DNA here is from genome assembly GCA_033124195.1 of Coracias cyanogaster. Taxonomy (NCBI): domain Eukaryota; kingdom Metazoa; phylum Chordata; class Aves; order Coraciiformes; family Coraciidae; genus Coracias; species Coracias cyanogaster. The sequence goes on from JAVSBS010013652.1 coordinate 29,505, forward strand.
GAATTTTGCTGTTCCCAGAGGAACGACAAGCTTTTGTCCAAGACGCTGACCTAAGAATCAACAGCTTGAGCTAGAATCTCTACCTCACATGCTCCCCATGAGATTTTGGGGAAATCACTTTGTGGATTTGGTTTAATCCTCTATTGTGGTTATTGGCACTTTCTCTCTGCCCAAAAGCTGGCCAAGCAGCACTGAGACCAGGACCACTGCTGCCTCAGAGCATGCACAGCTCTAAACAGTCCACAGAACTCCCTCAAAATGACAGTGTGCTCCTTAGACCAATCCTGCAATAAGCTCATGTAATACTCTTGTTGATTATCCATGCCTCTTCCTGGGTAGAAGATAGACCATTCGATCCCATCAAGTGAAAGCTACAATATCTAAAGGTTATTCTTGTGAAGGTGAGCTTTTGAAAGAGCTGCTGTGACAAGGTGTATGCAATGCAGCAAGAGAGCAGATCACTCTGAATGACAGACCAGAATACACATGGGTATAGCCCTCTCCCACAAGTATGGTAAAAATGTTCTCACCTACAGGAATAACCATTCTTACAGCTTCAGGTTCTAAAAAATATATATAAAAATAAATCCTAGACATAGAGTTGGCTAAGTAGTTCAAATAGCTAAACTCTCCAGTGTACAAGGCTATCATTTTAGATAATGAGACATTTCTCCATTTTCCAAAAGGTTAAAGACAAGACTCTATAAATTCTGCATCTAGAAGCCCAGGGAGGCTTCTCCTAATAGCCCCAACAGCCATCATTTCATTGTCTGGGATGCATCAGTTAATGCTGATGAAGGGCAAGGCTTTGTGTTCAGAATAAAAGCAGGAGCCGACGAGGCTTCCTGACTTGAAGTTGCAAATAAACTGCTAGGAGGGGAAAAGAAAAAAGAAATTAACAGCCAGCAGCTACCATGAAGCTGGTAAATAACTACTACAAAACATTTTCTGGGAGAGGAATGTAAAAGGTCATTATTATACATTGCACAGAGGGTAATCTCTGCGAAGCAGACTCCTCGGGCCAACCTGTGTCTCGCAGAGCAGGTGGCGATGCTGCCCTTTAGATGCTGGCGCAGCCAGAGGACGTGTGCCTTGGACATCTGGAACTCTGTCAGCACACACTCATGCTGCAAATAAAATGCACCCAGATTTGCATGGCTGATTTGCTGCCTCGTGCTCTGGCGAGGACAGCAGAGACGAGCAGCCTGGCCCTGCTGACCCCTCGTGACAAGGATTTACTTAGCCACAGAGACCCTTGGGTGGCTGGATGAAAGCAGCCATCTGTTAGCTGGGAGGCTGCAGCCAGCCACTGCATGGAAGGGTAAAAATTAAAAGAGAGATGGGGGGGAAAGTCGAAGAAAGGACAGAGAAAGTGTACTATAAGGTGTGCTGCAGATTATTTTCTTTCCTTCCCAACAATAGATGGCGTCAATCCTCCATTCTGTCCGCAGCCCTGGCCGGTTGCAAGCCCGGTGGGACACTCCGGAGGTTCTCAGCTTGCCCCTCAGCAAGAGGCAGCAATTTTCTTTCTAGGGAGCAACATATTTCATGTGTACTACTTTACCAGAAGCAAAAGAGGCAGTAAGACTAATGGTGGCCTCAGGCAGTTAAACAGACACTACTTCTCCTTTGTTAAACGATGAAGAGTTTTTCAGGTTGAAACACAGAACTAGAAGAGCCTTTTAAAAAGATACACCAGCCCTCTAAGTAGACTCTGTTGGAGTAGCAACCTTCCACGGTGCAACAGAGGCTCACTCTTCTCCCCTCTCTCTAGGGTGTGTGTACTCCTGAGTCCACCAAGTAAAGGCATAGCAAAGCTTGGTGCACGCGAATGGAGGTGTTGGACAGAGCCTACTTGAGAGGAGAGTCTTTATCTTCATTAAAGGATCCCATGGCTGTGGAGGTGATGTGCCTCATCCAAAGCCACAAAGCAAGCCCAGGACAACCCTAGAAACAAAACCTGCATCTCCAAAGCCTCTGGCACCAATGCCATAATGCCATACCTACAGGGACTCCATCCAAGAGCTTCATCTCTGAGCCCTGACAGAATAATCAAACATTTCCTGCTCAAAGCATAGGCCACATTTCAGGGAATTTGTGTGGCTCAAGTCTCCACGTGGCAATTTCTGCCCCAAAGAGACTGAATCTGAGTGGCAGATCCCTCCAAAATATCTTTCACATCAGTTCACGTTCACCCCTCAGCCTTGATGTTCGGGGAAAATGTTAAGTGACACAGTCCAGGGCTCAGTTTCAGTAAAATTAACGTTTTCCCTGTGAGCTCCAGAAAGCAGTCACAGTGCAGTCAAACCCTGTCACTGTCAGGTGCTCGAGTTCTAGCTGGAGGGAAGCAGGTAAAACACACACTCTTTGGGAAAGAAGAGATTTTGATTCAAAGTGGCAGAGGGACTGAGGTGAACTCAGAACAGGGAAGCGCAACTCATGATCCCATGAGTTTGCATAAAGACATCAGTAGCTGCTACATATATAATTTATGCTGCTGAGTCAGCCGTGGCCCAGATTTGCAGTTTTAAGTATTAATGCAAACTTTTTAAAAAATGATAAATAAAAACACAAAAACAAAAACCCACATCTGTATAGAAATAATACCAGTCACTGAGTAAACAGATCCTTTGGGTAAAGCTTTGAAGTGGTCAAAATTATTAGGTACTATTTTTCACCTGACAGGAATTGTGTTTGAAATCAGCTCAAGCTTTGTGGCAATAACTGGCGTAGCTGTTTTCATTTTTCAGTTAGCAGGCTAGTTATGAATAAATAATGAAGGTGCCATTTCTTTAAAAACATATTCCACATCTCTCCCTCGGAAGCCCCATGGGATGAATACACAGCTCTACTCATCTCTTTGCCTCGTGCTAAAAAACGTTGCGTCAAAGGATGAAGATTAGGGAGGGTGACAAGAGTGCATCTATTCCCTCTCTGCCCCACCTTCCTCCAGCCAAAGAGTTATCATGCCAATAAAAACTATTATTTATTCATGTTATCTTCACAAGATTAAAAGTGGGCTGAAGACTTTCAACGTCAAAACCAAGCATCTACACAGAACGCACGATTCGCACCACAGCCACGTCTACGCTTCTAGATTTTGTTGAATCTAGGTTTTCAATAAAAGCCCCTAAAATGCTTTTGTAAGAAAAGACTCTGTATTTTCTATGGAATTTTATTTTTCTTGAAGAAATGTTTGAAGAGAAAATTCTGACTATCTCTGCCAGATGAAGGGCGCTTTCCCAAGTACAGCATGTTCCCATTTGCAGCTGGACAGTCCAGTTGGATGGCATGGCAGCCATGCCCAAACCACTTCCTCTCTTGCTATTTCAAGACATCAGAAGAAACCCATCATTATGGTTGCTCAGAACCAGTGGTTGATCTGAGCTCTGTGTACTCGGTCTATGGTGGGAGGGGAACAGATAGGACCAGGAGAGTACCAGCTCTTTTCCTGTAACCCACACAAGGACATCTGGAGTTAGCCTGACGTATCAGCAGATCAGATACAGGATTGTTTTCTGTTCCTACTTCATCTGGTGCTAAAGATTAATTCAACCATTTTATCAATAGAGAAACGCAAAAATCTCAAGTCCTGATGTCCAGCCTCACTTTCTACCACAAATTACCTTTCAGCATTGACCAGAATGGCAAAATACTATTTCCAAGAATTGGGCTTATATTTAAAATAGACAGAAAAATCTTTCTAAGGGAATGTATTCTCATCTAGAGGACTTTAACAACCTGATAATTAAGGTTGAGATTTCCCCTTATAAACAGGGCGTGGGGGGCTCAGCTCTTTGTATCAAGGGAAGATACTCCCATACTACAAAAGCAGGTGCCATGAAAGGCCACCTAATGAAGTCACCAGATAGAAGGACTAAAAGCTTAACTAAAGGAAGTGTTATTATTATTACCACAATACCAAAGTAATTTATGGCCTTGGCATATACTATGTCAAAACAGGCTGCAGGACAAAATAAATCCATGAGGAACAAGCTCATCCATGGCTTCTAAAATACAACTGGTGGAAGTGAATGAGGAGAAAACCCCAGTGCATTAGTGGCAGGATCCTTCTGCCTGGCAGAAGGATCATTAGGGTTGCTCTACACATAACGCATAGCAGTTGCTGTCAGAAGCAGGGGGGCAGGTTGGAGGTGGCCACAGCTGTGACCACTGACAGCAGCACTAGGGGCCTTATACTCCACCTTATCACATGCAGGAACTGCTCAGGCTGCAGCTGACGTCCTTCCTCTGGATGCCATCCCCAGCTTTTTCACAACCATCATTTCTGCAGCACTTGTCCACTGATGGCCAACAATGGAGGAGGAGAGCTGTGAGTCAGGGATACAGCAAAGCCATGCCCTGCCAGCATGCCTGTTAACTGCAGGGACAGGGAGAGATGACCAAAAGCCTTGACCCATCCTGCTGATGAGAAACCTTCATTCTTCTAACCAGAGAGTGTGGAGAAGATAGATGAAAGTCTCTTTTTCAGGGGGAAAAGATGAACCATATTTCATTCCAGGACACAACAACTAAACATGTCTTTACAGACTGACATCTTTGCTTCCATGGGATTTTTCTATGGCTTTTCATTTATTTTAAAATTTGAGAGAGATTTTGTTTCTTACGGTCAAAAACACTCAGTTTACCCAGCTATTTTTAGCTATGCTGGACAGATTCATTGAATTATTCCATGAATTATTCATAGCACCAAGAAATAGCCTGGGCATTCCTATGATTTTTGAAGACAATGACAGCTCCTTACATTTTTTTGCTGTGCAACTACAAAGCCAGGCTCCAGCAAGAGTCTCGCAGGTTTATCAAGGGAGGCCTGTCTGGTTTTCTCCAGACAGCTATCTGTGCTCAGGTGCTGGAAACAGTGAAAATCGGTAGGGCCTATTACAGTGAAGACAGCCTATCCTGGTGCAGAGGGTTTAAAAATTTTTATTATTATTTGTGTCACTCTTATCTGAGGTAAGTTTTTATTGGTGTTTTCTAGGCTTAAAAAAAGCCACACCTACCAAAGCAGACAAAAGGTCCTCAGCGCACAGAAAGAAACAGCAGGGAGGAAATTGCTGCTGATTGTTCTGGAAATATCCTTCACCCAACTTACTAATTACACACTCCGTTGATCACCTATAATTATGATCTGAAAGGAAATTCTACACCCTAGCAATTTAGCTGGTGTTTCTTTTTTAAAGCCGGCCATTTCCACTCTAATGAACCTCAGTATGAAGCAGCAAAACCTTGGAGGGAAAGGCTACAGACACAAAAATGAGTGCTTGCTGTCTCATTAACATTTTACTTGCTTGGCCAGGAGTCCTTTTGTTACAGGAAGCTAAGTGTTTTTATGGCCAGCTCTCCTGAATCTGTAATAATATCCAATATGAATGTAAGTGATTTCTGCTTTTAAGCTACTGAGCCTCTAAGTAATCTCCACTAAAGCTAATGTATCCACAGTCAATGTGCAGCTCTAGCTAAAATACAAGTAATTGCTGCCTTGGCCCGCTCCACAGCACAGCTCTAGACCTGACGTTTGGCAGCTGTTAGTATTTATAGCTGGATGGATCCAACCTGTCAGATACAGGCTTCCCGAAAGTAGGACTATGTCTGGAATTAAAATTTTCTTTCCGGTCAGTAAAAAGTTAACGCCAGGCTGAGATGTCCCAATACAGAAGCAAAGCCACCACAGAACAGAGATTCCCTGCACAGATAGGGCCAAAGGTACTTACAGATATTCCTGGTGTTTTCCTGAAGAAACCTACAGCCTAAGTTTAATGCAACTTTTAAATGAAGAGTCTTTGAGAACCAGAAAGAATACAAGGCAGTAAAACCTACACATAAGACAGTTCTGAGAAACTGTTATAGCAGGTATTTAAATGAACGGTAAATAAACTGAGGTGAAGAGTCCCAGTGTAGTGGGATCCTTCATGACTGCAACCAGCTGAAACAGCTTTCTGGCTCCAGAAAGAATTCATTATATAAAACCATGTCCAATAGGAAAATGAGAAAAGCGCTACTTTTAAACAAAGGAATTTGTGTGAGAAATATGCTTCTGAGCCCTGCTCTCACCTTCTCAATGAGCAACTGCTTCTAGACAAGAATCGATCAGATGACTGAAGAAGGTTGAAGAGAAGATGGGGCTGCCAGTCCGCTTTCACAAGAAGGCGTTTGTAGCAAAAATGGCCCAGACATGGTCCTTCCAGCCACCTTCTCACTACAGTGATGAATGCAGTAAAAAGGTGGCTGAAAATAAAAAAAGAGCTCAGTAGCAAGGTGAAAAGGGAGGGAACTAAGAGGCAAAGACAAACACAGAAGCTGAAACTGTACAAGCCAGCAATTAAGATTTCTAAATAGGACTGTTAGCTGTTCTCTCCATCCTCACACAGAAACCAAGGCCATTTTGGTTTTTTAAAGCTCTCTCAGACATGCATTATATGGATTTAAAGATGAGCAACATGCAACACAGACCAGAAAGCTGCTCTCAGAGAAACGTTCCTCCTGCTCAGGACTTTATTAAACCCATCTCTATAATGGATGCCTTTGGGCTACCTCCTCAGAGCGCAGGGCCAGCCATGCCCAGAGCTCCTAATGGCGTCAGTGCTATTCAGTATGAGAACCTCTTAAAAAAAAAAAAACAAAAAACACACACACACACAAAAACTTTCCTACAACCCTCAATGATACTAGTAGTCAACTGTTCCTCAGAGGATTTCATTTCTGCAAGCTGACTTACTGTGAGACAGGAGAAAAATGAATTGCAGTAGAGATTTTGTGCTCACACTAGTGTACATTAGTTTACTTAATTTTCACCATTTCTTGTCTTGCTATCCCTTTGAGATCTTGCCTCCTCTTCAGCTGTGTTTATACTTTGTGGTCTCAAGACTCTTCTGTTTGAGAGTGTGAAGTTTTGTGGAAAAACAACAGAAGACTGCCTGTCATTATGGATTCTTAACAGCTCAACTCAAACTTGTCTTATGGGCTTTGAGCTGAAGTGAATATTGATAGAGTACGAGGACACAAATTTTACCACTGTCAAAACTTATTTTACTCCATAAACCATTATTCAAAGAACAGAGACTTGTTGCCAGCTTAGTCCCTTCTACCTTCTGTAGAAATCACACAGGCCAGGCATTTAAAACGTTGAGTAACCTCATGTGAGTTAGCTCCAAATTTAATTTTTACCGTTTGAAAATTGTGTGTCAGAGTGTAAGTTTCGTTAATGACCAAATGTGCACTTCCCTGTGTTTTATAAAAATGAATAAGAAGCATTTTCAGGGTTTCAGGCATGTACAGGATCTTTGGCACTGTGGACAAAGTGATGCTGAGTCAAATCTAGAATTGACTCAAACATCAGCTATGGAACAGAAGCTCTTCTTCTATGAATGTTAGTGCACCTCTATTCCAGTCAAACTGAGCCCAACAGCCTTTTCCTTATCAAAATGGTTATCTAGAGTGTCTCCTGGTCTTCAGGAACAACTCTTCTAGAGATACTCCTGGCAAGGTAGACCGGGTCAGGTTCTTCTCCTGCAAGTTGAGCATCTCACGCTGGCCCTAGAATGGGACAAGGGTCTCTTACACACACCTGCCATAGCTAGCTTAGAGCTTTGAAACCTTTAACAGATAGTCCAGACCTTGTATCATAATTCTAGGAACAAGTTTGAAGTCCTAAAAGAACCCAGTGCTACAGAACAGGAATGGAAAACATTCAGAAAATAGATCGTAGTCTCTAATACTTTGTTTCAGCTGTTTCCCTGACACAGGAGCACCATTCTGATTTACCCTTTGCCTATTGAGGGCCAGGAACCTCAATTTCAAAAGCCTGACAGCATAAAATTGTGCAGAAACCAATAAATGCATCCATAGCAGCTCTGATACGAGGCTTTTACAAAGCCCAGGAACTTCACCTGTAGCACATCATTTTAGATAGATCATCTAGGAAGACTCTCAATGCTTAAAGACCTACTATCACAGACATCCCACTACAGCATCACAAATTGTTCCAGCAGTTACACGTTCTCACAGAAACCCCCACGTCGTCATTTGCTACTGATAATTGACTACCTTCAGATTTCTGTCTTTGGCTTATCTTTCAGAAAATTCTTCCTTCTGTCATCCATCGTGGATCAAACAACAAGAAGGTGACAAAACTTGATCCTTCTCTGAGTGAAATGCATTAACCAGGAGTCACTCCTTAACTTTCTTCCCGGATCACATACACAGGCTGACTTCAGGTGTAATCTTCCTTCCCACGCCCTGTTCTCCCAGCTATCTTTGACAATATAAAATACATGTATTTACTGGCAAAAGACAGACACATTATTGTCCCTGTAAAATGCATAGCATTTCACACACTCTGCAAGCATGTGAAAGGACATATCTGGATTTTTCCAGCTAAAAACCAAATGGGAGCCTTTAAATACATCTTGCGGTGAGAAATTCATTAAGTGCCTTATGTCCTCTGAAGTACTTCAGCATTAACTTTGGTAAGCTTTGCTATTTCTATCTTTTTTGTGGCCTACACAAACAAAATGTGATGATCCACAAGAGAAGCTAAGCCTCCTTTTCAGCTAAGACAATCAACTTAATGAATAATTAGTGTAGGAATATTACTAACATTAATGCTTAATGAGTTGAATCTTCTTTGCATCATATCCTCCAGTTTTCCCCAGCTTGCTAAATAAAAGTTTATTTATTGTCCTAAATTAAAGGACATTTCTGAAATGAGATATAATAAAATTGCAAAGAAGGAAAAGCTAATCAAGATAATTAAAATGAAAAATTGTTAGAATAACTCACTTTCACCTGCAGTTGCAGTATAGTCAAAGTAAGAGTTTCTAATTAAATGAGAAAGTATGTGAAGTGCAGTTCAGCTGATTTGCATTTATGGAACTGGAAGAAAATATTACCTTATTAAAGTGAGTTTCAGAGGAAATGTCATAGCACAGAGGTTGGCCTGACTTGACTTTCTAGTAGATTATGCAGTCATTTATAAATTTGACTGCTTCACAGAGCCGGCTCCTCTGCGGCTCTAAATCAGCATGGTCTCACTGAAGTTAATGAAGCCACATCAATTTATACCAGGTAAGCATCTGCCCACTTACCCTTTCAACATATATATTACCGCACAGAGCAAAATTCGGCTGCATCTGCCACCATGTACACCTGAGAAAGATGCCAATGAAAGATGGCATAATGCTGCTGTGCACGGATAATCAATTTCACCAAATTCTGCTGCTTGGACAAGGGCTGTAGCACACCGTCTGCCTCTGGTGATTTATTCCAGCAGCGACATACAAGAAAATTAGCTGGGTAGTATTTGTTGCGCATGTTTTTGGTGAAGTCCAGCCCACGAACACCACTGCTCTCAGTGCTGCATACAGCACTTCTTAAAATGACCATATTTACCCCAATCCATGACAGCGCTGAATCTGAGTTCACCTTCTATGTTCGCAGCTGGGAAGGAAGAGAGTGGCTTTGGTTGGACTGCCTGGTGTGAAGCTGCTGGTGTGAAGCATCCCCTTCATGGTGGGGTCTCTGTGATTTCCTACCTGGACTCTCAGCGGTGAGGTTGACACAAAGACACAGTTGCAATAAAAACAAGGAACCCAAGCCCTCTTTCACTGACAGCAAACAGCCTATTATTGCATTGCAGATGTGGAGTAGCCGATGGCTAATCCTGCATTGCCCTACTGCCTGCGTACACATCCTTGTTACAATATGGTCATGAGGGTATTCTTGGTATTTCATTCTAATTAACCTAATCTTAAACAATTCGGGGATTTTAAACTCCTGAGGCAGGAGGAAAGCACCTTCTGAGGTTCCTATAATGTATTTCACCTCACAGATGGAGTCAGGCAGAACTAACTACAGGCATCTGCTGCAACATCACAACTACATCTAGATTATATAATGTAATACTTGATTTTGGCAGAGCATTTACTATGTCTTTTTAAGAAACCAGGCTTCCGTCTCTTGATGAAGCAAATGCTATCGCAGCTATTTTACGCTTATATTTTGTACAAAAATGACCACTTCTATCATGCCTTTGCTAAGAAAGCCACAGCTGGCTTGGGGAGGCATTCCGTGGTCAAGGATTCAGCTGTCAAAGTGGTGTTACATCAGAGACAACAACAACAACCTGCTGGCAGAGATAACAAGACATCCCAACAGAAGAGAAGCTTCAGAGAGGGAAGGCTCATTTCCAGCACCGCTTCATTCAATTGCAGCTACAGGCCTAAATTAACCTTGCAAAACTGTCATGAAAACTTATCAGGCCAAGCATAAAAATTTACTCCACAAGCCTCTATCATAACAGCGATGACAAAAAATATTAATGACCTTCAGCTTACCCGTCAAGTTGATTGCTCAGCCCAGATAAAGAGCAACAGTTCTGTGGAGCTGTTTCAGCTGACAAGCCCCCATCACAGCCATGTCATAACACAATATTAGCAATGTAGTCACGCTAATTAAGGGGCTGCTCAGCCCCGTCTTCTCCTCAGCTGCCAGGGTGAGCAGACAACTAATGGACCCAGAGCAGCCTTGCTGTTAAACACAAGGTGTCACCAGGTCAAATGACCTTCTGGCCCCATCTGAGCTAGAGTGCATGAGGCTGGGTTCTTTTTCTTTTAAGTCCTCACAGTTTAATGCTAACTACGGAATTTTATACGTGTTTGGAAAATCGAGTTTATAAAAAAGAAGTTGCCTTAATACTGAGTATGCAGGAACCTAGATTTATGTGGATTTTCTATGCTACATGCCACAAGAACTCTAATACGGGCTTTGAGCAAGCTGTGTTAGGATTAAAAATAATAATCAATACTACCATGTAGACTAATTACAAATAACCTACAGCTGCTATCACAAGAATAATTTAAGTGAGGAAGGCCAAGAAACTCAAGAGGCAGGTCACTTAAAAACCACCCCCCCCCCAGAAAAAAATTAAATGAGGAGCTGGTGCAATCATTCTTTTACTTAAATAAGCCCCATCATGTTCCTGTCATTCAGCAGCTCTGTCAGAGTATGGAGAAAATAAAAGATTGATCAACAAGAAGTGAGGAAAAAAAGAGGACAAGGAAGAGACAGCAGCAAGCTTCTCACCTGGGCTGAGAACACCCATCTTGATTATTTTCCTTAGTCTCTCAGCGTTAAACAGTTTGCAGCTGGCTCAGGCCAGCACAAAGAAATAGTTACAGGAGGACATCAGTGCATTTTTTAGATTTAGATGCTTTTTGAGTCCTGTATTGGGTGTCGGCAGTGAGGCGCTGGCAGCAGGTACCTCTGAGGGGAAGCCAGAGCTGCCTGAACCGGATACAGCCGGTTCCAGCAGCCCCACAGCAATAACTTGGGTGAGGAAGGCCAAGAAACTCGTGAGGCAGGTCACTTAACCACCCTCCAAAAAAAAAAAAATTGAGGAGGTGGTGCAATCATTCTTTTACTTAAATAAGCCCCATCATGTTCCTGTCATTCAGCAGCTCTACCAGAACATGGAGAAAATAAAAGATTGATCAACAAGAAGTGAGAAAAAAAAGAGGACAAGAAAGACACAGCAGCAGACTTCTCACCTGGGCTGAGAACACCCATCTTGGTTATTTTCCCTAGTTTCTCAGCATTAAACAGTTTGCAGCTGGCTCAGGCCAGCACAAAGGAGGACATTAGTGCATTTTTTAGATTTAGACACTTTTTGAATCCTGTATTGGGTGTCGGCAGTGAGGCGTCGGCAGCAGGAGCCTCCAAGGGGAAGCCAGAGCTGCTTGAACCGGATACGACCGGTTCTGATGGCCCCACCCCAGGGCACAGCCCAGCACAGACACAACATGGCGGTTTCTCGGAGAAAGCATATATTTCAAAGAGAAAAACCCTGCCTGGCAACATGAGGGGGAAAAGGTGGGAAAACCAGCCCTGTAAGCTTGCTGGGGACTTGCCACCTGGCCAGCACTGGCTTGAATATACTGGAGTTGCCAGAGGGGCTGGATGCAAGAAGTCTCCAAACACCGATGCAATGGATGCCTGAAGATGAAGATTGTGCAAAAGATTTGTGGTTTGGTCTGAGAAGTTTTTAATCAAGAGGCAGATTTCTTAAGCGTCAGTTTTCACAGGTGGCCATTAAAGATGCGATCAAAGCACTGGTATCACATTTACTTTCATCCTCAGCGTACTGAACTCACACGGAATGACTGATGCTACCACCTCTTAAAAAAAGCCAAAAGCCCTGAACTTCCCAAAGCTCCCAGTACTTGAGGTATTTGCACTTCTTTGTACTCTTGAAAAACAAACTGTCTCAAAATTATTTGAAACCTAGAAAGCACACTGGAAGTTACTCTTAATATCAGTGTGTATACATAAACTCAAATGAAATTGTACTGCCACAAAGACGTTGAAGGAAGAGGGTACCTACAAGGGGGTGTGGAAATCAGAAAAAGTAAGGAAATCCTGTATACACAGAAACAGATACAGCTAGAAAAGAGTACAAAATCTTTTAAGTAAAAGCTAGAAATGTCTAACTCTCTACCTCAATGATGCATCCAGCAAGACCAGTGCAGCACTATCCCAGGCAAGGCTTTTAAAACCAGGTTTGTGTGTTTGTATCTAGACATCCCATTATCATGATCTTTTTTTAACCACCTCTTCATTTTATATCCACATCTCTTTCCAATAGGAAGTATTTCTGATATGCACCCTGGAAGTTCTCTTAATAGCATTTCCCTTGTGTATGTAATTAATCCAGGCTTATTGCTGCCTCATTCCTTGTATTCATAAATTTAAAACCATATCTCTTTGTCCTGCTGAAACCGAACCTGAACAGACAATGCTCAAAAAAAGGGCAGAGCTATCATCCCATCACCAAAACTTTTACCTATCAGGTATATATGATTACAAAGGAATCACACAGTTCAGACACTTGGAAGTAAGGTATTTCCTATTTGAATTCAAACTTTACTTTCATTGCTATTGTTCTTAGAAGACAGTACAGAAAAAAAACGAAGAGTGCACATAATGCTGAACAACTGAAAAGGGAATGAGAATGAACATCCGATGTCCCTGGAAAGAGGAAATTCAGTGTACTCCATACGCATTTGGATATATTTTTGTGAGAAACCAGAGCCAACTCTGGCTAGGGGAACAAAAAAAAGCACAAATAAGTGTAGTTATTTAAGCACTGCAGTATTCTATTGATTTATGTAGTCCTGACACTAAGTAAATTCACTGTAAATTAATCCTAAATGCAAGATCAAGGAAAAATGTAATAACCATTTCCAGTATAAAATTAGAAGTCCACCAAATATGTTCTAGTGTACAGTTACTTGATGCTTTCAGAGAATTTAAAAAGACTCCATGAGCTCACAGCTGTGAATATAACCCCCATTTTAACACGATATTTCAGTAATAAGGTACTTCTTGAGATTTCTATAATATATTGTGAGCACTATAGATTGTAGAAGCATACAAAAGGCCAAGGGGATAACGTATTTATGTTTACACCTCCTCTATTTCACAGCAGGCTACGGAGGAATGCAATGCAAGCTTTAAAGAATCATGCTCCTGTGTGACACCCATGTAACTTTCTCTCCTGAAAACCAGTAGAGGTGCAGCTAGACAGGTAAGTAGATATGATCAAATGAGCAGTATGTTGTGTCAGGTGATGGCAAATGTTTTAATTATTGCACTGGTGTGCAGCTTGGGCATAAAGCACCAGGTTTCTGTTGCATTAGAAGAAAATATTCATAACTTTGTTTCCAGCTCTGTATTCAGGAGCACATTAGCTTTAATGAAAAGAACTTGTCTTCTCAAGAACTACAGGAGTTGAGGTGAAACTGCCTGATACTTCATAGAACGGTTTGGGTTGGAAGGGACCTCAAAGGTTATCTAGTTCCCAGCCCCCTGCCATGGCAGGGACACCTCCCACTAGAGCAGGTTGCTCAAGACCCCATCCAACCTGGCCTTGAACACCTCCAGGGATGGAGCATCCACAGCTTCCCTGGGCAACCTGTGCCAGTGTCTCACCACCCTCAGGGTAAAGAATTTCCTTCTAATTTCCAAACTAAATCTCCCCTCTTCCACTTTAAAGCCATTACCCCTCCCTCCTCAATGCCACATACATGTGGACAGGGTGACATGTACCAGTGCAAGGTCCACGCAGTGGACAATTCAGCAGGTCTGCATGCTCTCATGAAAAGCACTCTTTTTTCTAGCTTCACAAGGTCTACCCCATCCTCTGCCAAGAGTAGCCCCCTTGGGTATGTGTCACCAGCTTGTACATGCCATAGCTGAGCCGTTGCCTCTGCTGGTTGCCTGATCCCTGGTCCCATCATCTTGCAGGACATGGTGAGACCCCAGGTGTTCTGTTGTTGCACCAGAGTAGAAGCCTGGAGTCGATGGGGCGGAGGATGGCAGCGTTGGCCGCTGTTAAGAGGCTCAGTCAAGCTCATCCACACGTGACTGATGGTGGCAACACGGGACAATGTTCTGGGGCTTTCGTAGCTGTAATTGGCAGCTCATTATGTAGGGTAGGCTTCCTTATTGTGTTAGTTAAATAGACCAGCACTTGAAAAACAAATCTAGATATCAGCATGATCACTTACAGCAGGAAAAACTGTGCAGGCGAGCTGCTGCCCTAGCAGACCGATGCATCACAGGGAGGACAAGGTCTGCTCTGTTCTCCTCTCGTGCAATGGATACTAAATACAATGGAAAGAGAGCAGGATGCTCGCTTTCTTTGCTGCTGACTCCAAGGAGTTACCATGCTTCACGGGTTTGGCGTGCTCAGCTTGAGATCAAAGGAATTAACTTCCAAAATAAACAAAAAACCCCACCAACATTTCTGGCCTTTGTTGTCAAAGTCAGGCGGCCCATACTCTTTAGAGCAGAAGAAAGATGTTCACTAAAGTTGCTGGGCTTTAACCTGAATTTCAAATGGGTGCAACTTAACGCTCCACAGTCCAGGCCCTGCTTTTGCACAGATTGCTTGTCTGCGGAGCTGTGTGTGATGCAAGGAGCAACGCTCCCACCCCCAGACCATCAGCATCCTGCCCTGACGCTACAGCCAAACCCGAGATAGACCCGAGATAGATGGCAGTTCCGTGTTTGGGGCTGCTGAATAACTCCAAGGCGCGTGTGGAGGCAGCTAGTGTCCCCGTCCTCCCACCACTGCCACCCCCTCAGCACCATTAGTATCTTCAGGGGTTTGCTTTGATCTCTCTTTGTTGGAATTTTCTCAGCTGCCCATGTGTTTCCCAGCTGCAAGCCTTCAACTTTCTTTCTACTTTTCTCCCCCCCCATTTTCCCCCCCTTGCTGTGTGAGTACTTTTATTCCAGTCCCAGCTGCGTTTATCTTTCATGTGACCAATTTTGCCCTTTGTTTTCAAACAACACTGGGGTGGCTGGCTCGTTAGCTACACGGGGGGATTAAGATGTGCTGTGGTGCTGATGGGAGGGAAGCGGCTCCTGGGGGGGCTGTGTGAATCAGAAATGGTCAATGAGATCAGGCAAGTGTTTCCCCAAAGTGTCAAAGCAAACCTCCCCTGCCAGGCAAAGCCAGGGCTCCTCAGCATGTGGATGTAGCAGGGTTACGGTCACTGTACAGCTGAGCGTCAAGGTTTAGGGTCAGTCCGCCAGACCTACAACAGACACTCTCTGTTAACCCCTTTTTCCCCCCAAATAGAGGCAGAGAAAGAGTATAAGGGAGAGAGACTCATGGAACACTCTTGGCTACCTCGCCTCCCAGATGGGAGAGGAAGGGAATGAGAGAGAGGCTTCTGGATTAGAAAAGAAAACTGAAACAGCTTTAATGAAGATAATAATAGTAATAATGGAATATATACACATATATACAAAACCAGTCTCGAACCCAGCCTCCCCCTGATGGCCATGACGTCACGGTCA
>JAVSBS010013652.1:45486-55813 GCA_033124195.1 Coracias cyanogaster
AACACCTCCAGGGATGGAGCATCCACAGCTTCCCTGGGCAACCTGTGCCAGTGTCTCACCACCCTCAGGGTGAAGAATATTCCTCAGAGACAGTCTGATAGAAACAGCGTGTGAGGACACTACTCCTACAAGTTCAGGTGAGTGAATTGAGTTGATGAGCTGTAAGTTTCCTGGGAAGTTGGACACTGCAAATGCCAAGTTCTGAGGAAAAGCCCTTTGCAAACCCCAGCGAGGAGGGAACAGGCGGCTAAGACACAGTTCACAATTTACATCCCAGATCCCTGCCTCAGTACCTAAAACCAACCAGATCTTGTTGTGGAAAGAAACCTGCCACTTCACATTATACTGCAAACATCTAGAATAAAAGACCATGTGTCCTAAAAACCAAATCTTACTACTAGCACACAGTCTAGGGTCACACTTAGGGATGCATTTATGGCAGCTTGACAGTTAAGCCACTCATTTACGCAGTTCACCTTTTAAAATAATTGTGTCAAGCTAAAGGAGATCATTTACATCCACCCGAGGAACTCCCTTCTACATTGGTTGATGCTCCATGTGACAGCAGACCTTACCAAAAATACATACAAGCCCTACATAACCTCATAACCTAGTAAATTCTGTTGACTTCATCTCCCTTGCCCAAATTACTTTGCTCATTCTGAAGTCTAATACCTATTGAGGTGGTATTATCAGCTGAAATTGCAGGGAAAGATAATTAGCCGGGCTCTTCACAGCAGTGTTTTATTGCCTCTACAGATAGTGCTTCATTCTATTTATGATTACCAACACAACAGATCTTACAGGACTGCCCTGTTTTGGTAATTGTCTGAGTGCATTGATTTCTTACTCGCAATATTGCTCAAATGATATAGTTCTGAAGGACACTAAACAACAACAAAACAAATCAAGACTGTTATTAGAGAAGCAGTGTAATTTACTATTGTCCCCACAACCCCCAGTAAAAATAACAGATTTTTTTTACAGACCAGTATGACTACAGATGCTAAATTATTTTATACGCCTGTGAATTAATTCCATTTCTTCGCACCAGTGTAAACGCAGAATAAAGGCCTTTTGTTGCAAGTACATCAACCAAATGTTGTTCACAGTATAAGAGGGGTCATACATGACAATAGTGCCAGATAACTGATATTTAAGTTCCGCTTTACCCAACAAGCATATTCCACAATAAACAGCAAGCTAAAATACACGAAATCCAAATTTAAAAACAAGATCACATGAGGTCACCAAAACTTGGTTAATTTTCAGGTTTTTTAACTATCTAGATGATCCCCTAAGACTTTTCAACTGGATAAGTCAGTTTGCTTCATGATGCCTAATACACATACCCTTGAACACCAGCTGATGAGCCATAGAAATCAAGGAAAGTTTAAGATCTAACCTATGGAAATAAAGCACAGTTCAGATCATAAGAAGTGGCAGAACATCTTTCAAGTAGTAATACTGCATGTCTCATTTTCCTGAAGGATGGTAACACATAATGGTGCAGAAATAACATTAAATTCATTAGCATCAATACACAGCAGTAGGTATTAAAATTATTCAGAGCTGCAGTGTCATTAATCTATGCCAAGCGACAAATGAAACCAAACATCTGAAGACAGTATGGCAGGGGAAAAAAAAAATCTAAATGGAGAACATGTTGAAGAATCTGAGCTGCATGCAAACCACACTGTTGTTACTCTCCTCAACAAGTAGTACTGTTACTTTAATTGTGGCATAACATAGGTCTCTAGAGCCAATCTTATGCAAGACAGGCTGTGATCCCACAGCTTAACTTCTTTCCATTTGAATTCCCCAAAAGGCATAAAGGCACAACCACAGTCAGATGAGCAGAGAGCAAAAGGCCACATTTGGGGTCCAGAATCTTTTCAGTGGTGCCCAGCAGCAGGACAAGGGGCAACGGGCACAAACTGGAACATCAGAGGTTCCATCTGAACATGAAAAACTTTTCCTGTGAGGGTGGCAGAGCCTGGCCCAAGGCTGCCCAGAGATGCTGTGGAATCTCCTGCTCCAGAGAGATTCCAAACCTGCCTGGACACAATCCAGGACACCCTGGTCTAGCTGACTTTGCCTTAGCAGGAGGGGGTTGACAAGATCATCTCCAGAGGTCCCTTCCAACCTCCACCATTTTGTGATTCTGATTTCTCAGGTACACTGATGCAATATTCGGAGCTGCAGCAGGTCCTGGGCAAAATGCTGCTTAGGACTTATCTGCTGGTAGTCAGCATGGGACAAGAGCTGGGGGGTGGGAACAGATTTTGGAACAGAAAAGTAGAACCATATAGAAATAGGGGCATGTGTAAAGAGGAAACATCAAAACAAGCTGGAAACTGGGAGGTGGCAAGCCGAGGTGGACCCATAGCAATATACCATGTGAAAGAGGTAGCAGGGGAACAAAGGTGGCAGAAAAACAGCACAGGAAGAAAAAAAAAAAAACCAACATAGTAAGGTTCAGCATAAGGTACCCAGAGAAAGAAAAGAGCAAGCAGAACCTATGTTTCAATTGTATAGCGTTGGGACCTGAGAGGGTGAATGAGTTTTTTATTTCAACATATTGAAAACTAATCTCCTGGCAGCAGAAGAGATTAGCAACACAAAAGATAAATGTTAGACTGTCATTAGACTTTTGGAACTCATTGCACACGTTCCTGCTGTCATATTTCAGCATCCCATTAGAAATCACTAGTATTAAAGGCCATTTCAAAGTGGGACCTTCCTGAAAGTGTTTTAGAGCAGTACTGATCTTTCATGATGACAGGGGAAAAACCTCAATTCGCTCATGAGACTGCTCCTGCTTCAGCTTTTAAATTAATCTGGGACCAAATGCCCAGACAGACACACAGTGCTAATGACAAGAAGCCTTTTGCTTGCAAGAAACAGCATTTTTTTCTAATTAAAAAGAAGCCCAGCACATGATACAAGGGAGAGGCTGATTACTTAAGAGACTGGTTCGATAGCTGGAGTTGTTGTAGCAGCCACAGGATTCCCTGAAGTGATGCTACAATGAACACCAGTTCAGTATTGATTACTGTACACAGAAACACTGGATCCCACCATCCATCCCAGAAATAGGAGCCTGGTTTCTTAGTCAAGGAGATCTCAGAAAGACGATCATAATGCCTGTTTTCAGTCAAAGGTGAAATGCTGAACCCTGGCTCTCTTTGGCTATCATCAAAGAAAGGATTTTGTTTTAGTGGGAGTAAAAAAAGTGATTAAAGACATTTTACATCTTGACTATCTATGAACTTTAAAGTGATGGTACAAAATTTGGGTGTTTTAGGCTTTTCTTCAGTATTTTAAAAATACAATACCTCACCACTGCTATGAAAATTAGAAGAGAGCTTTGCTCTCAGAGTATGATCTAGTAGCTCGAGGCATCTGGATCCTCCAGGCACAACCATCCAAAGCTCCTCACCCTCAAGTGACTGTAGATCTGCCTTTCAGTGGTGTTTATCCCATAGCAGATGCAACACAAGGAGGCATAGCAAAGGAGCCTCTATGCATGTGGAGAATGCATAAAGCCATCTCTGAACCTCAGTGTGCTTCCATGGAGATGCAGAAATCCAGCAAGCATGGAGCCTGCCAGACAAGAAATGTTAATTTGATTCCATAACTCCATAGTTGTGTCCAGACACTAGAAATGTCTTTTTTTTTTCGGTTTTTTTTTTTTTTTTTTTTTTAAAGTGGAGTCCAAGTGACAATATCCTTCAGAGTTTGTGATGGAATAATCCCAGTTTCACCTTATTGTAACTCTTCCCAGTGTGGAGCAGGAGAAAAAAAATAATTAAAAGAAATCACTTCTGACCACCTAGTCTCCCTAGATTCCCACCATCATGAGTGGAGACCGAGACACTCCTCCAAATTTTGATTTAGAGCTGGAGCCTAAATTTAGCTCAACTATGTGACTTTTGTTAGTTTTGTTGGAAGTTATCCCATTAAACCTTTCATTTTCTTCTCAAGAATGCTGTTGTTGCTCACTCCCACATGTTTCATATGCCTCTTTGGGCACCACTCTTGGTAGGAATTCTGCATTGTTCATTAAACTCCAGCCTGTGCACAGAGCCAGCACCCAACCCATGCATGGCACGAGTTTTAGGTTACAGGCAGCCAAAGAGACTTGCTTGCAGGAAGCCCTTTGTACCTCCCATGTTGAATTGTTCTCTTCTTCATCTTCAGCAGTATGAGGCTGTTCCCAATATTTTTTACATTTGCTTTAACCTTTTAAATCCATTTGAGGGACTAGCACACTTTCCCCAAGAGCATACTGGCCTCAGCCTTACGTGGAATGCTTTATGTAGTATTTAACTACATAATCAGTCTTGCTTAATAAAAACTGACATATTAAATACTGTTTCTGCTGAAGTACACTACATTGATTCTCCTGGTGATCATTTGATTGTAAGGTGAATAAATCAGTCACCAGGTTAAAAAAAAAAGCCAAATAACAAAACCAAACTGGTTAATGAGGTCATAGGAATCCTAACATGGAGAGGAAAGAATCACATCAAAAGGCCTGGAAGAGAAGGTGGAGAAGATGTTGGGCCTTGTTTAGTGATGATTGCACTCTTACCCTCATTTGCTCTCCAGCAACTAAGCAAGTCAAGCTCTCCCACTACCAATCAAGACACAAATATGTGGGAACAAGGATTCCCTCCATGGGAATAACTGCAAGACAAAACACACCAAGGTTTCAGCTGGTGTAAAATAGGAAGTGACATTTTGCAGACAATTACAGCCAAGAAAACATCCCTTTTTCTCCATATTAGTAACTTGCTGAGCTGCAGTTACTATCTTGATGTATCAGGGTGAAGATAGATGAGACCCGGTCTCTGAAAAGCAAACAAAGTGTATGAAGGATGTTGCCCTTTTAAACAGAAAATGGTTAACTATCTTTCATTTCACAGCAGAACAACAAAGGCACCTGACAACTTCAGGCTTTCTTCATGGCAGTGAGTTACAAGAACAGCTTGAGCTTGCAAAAATGCAAGAGAGAAGGAACTCCGCTTTCCCGAGCTTGCAGCAGACTTCTCATTTTTCTGGAGTGCAGTGGGGAAATCCTAATGTTGTAATCATAGTCGGTGCAAAGCAAAAACCTTGACAATAAGACAAAGAAGAATTACTGATCAGATCTCTGAACTTGCATCTTGCTAATGAGAAAAAGGAGGACACAGACATGGGTTATCTACCCTGTCCGCTGCCTTCCTTTGAAAAAAATTTCAAAGGAAGGAAAAGGCTTTCACAGAATCCAACTCTCATTCAGTTTCTCTTCAAATGGAAATTTGCAGCTTTCTATGTCAGAATGATCCACTACCCTTTTGATAAGCTGCAAGAAAAGGCTTTTCATGAAGAACCACTTAAATTATTTGGTACCCCAGTAGATTCTGATTCCCACCCACCAAAGTTGCAGCACAGGGCCTAAAGCACAACAGCAAACAGCAAACACCTGGCCTACACACTGGGCCACATGTCTCCATGAGGTCAAGCAGGAGCTGTGCATTCAAAGGTAGCAATAGAAGACTGTACAAAGCCTTCTGTGCCATCACCTGCGAGTGGCTTTTCTGTGGTGGGCTACAGACATCAACCATGTTCACCAAGTGCTGCTAGTCATATTAAATCACCTGCAAAGGAGCTGCCTCAGCTGTATTGGCTTTGGTCTACCATGTCATCTCCTCCCTGGGCATTCCAGGTGGAAATTCCACTACTGTGATTCTCTGCTCTCAGCTTGAAGCCCAACTAGCACCGCCTTGCAGCATCTCATTCTGCTTCTTCATTGGTGGCATCATTTAGTTCTTTGTACTATACCTTAATGGCACTAAGTCAAGAGTGCAGCCATTCGAAGGCATCTTCCCCCAGCAGCCACCTTGTTAGCCTGAACCAAATGGGACAATTGTCTGAGGCCCTACAGCACCATTTCCCAAAATTTTTGCCATTTTTGGATTTGTACTTGTCTGTCAAGAACAATTGCTTTGCACCTTCAGGGCTTAACAGTGATTTTCTTAGTACCCTCAAGATCTCCTCCAGGAACACACCTGCAGCAGTCTGGCTCACTCATTTCTTTAATGCTGTAGTTCTAATTTCCCTTTTCTGACAAATTCCAGTTGTGTAGTTTCTCCTCTCAAATGCATGCAACCAAGTGTACCCACTGCGTCACCCCCCCCTTATCACCTGACCTTTCCCAGCTAGAGGAATTTCTTCAAGAAGCATCATCTTACTGAAACACTTTATCTAATGAACTCCTGCAGAAATATTGCCTTGACCTTCAGTTGACACCTCATCATAAAAAGCAGCCCCTGCACAGCCTCGATGGTACCTTATCTACCCATTTCCTTTGCAGGAGGCAACAAGATGATATTTTTGACCAAGGAAAACAAAAATTAAAAAGAAGTCCCCTCTCTCATGTATCCATTTAAATATGGAATACTTAAGAGCATGTGGACTAGCCAGGACACCTTCTGCACACCTATAGAAATGGCAATTGCCATACTTTGCAATGAGGTTTGCAATCAGTTGGCCACTTCTCCTATGTCATCATGATTAACACTGACCAGTACTATGTGTCAAGAGCTTTCATTCTGCTGGGTACGTTGCTGAGACCTGGGACTCATTGCAATATCCATTACACTTACTGCTGACTTGGCTCTGAAACCCTCCTCCAATAACTCACTGCTGACCATTGAGAGCTTTTTTCCCAAGGAAATATTGCAAGGACTACGTAAGCCTACGATATACAGACCACAAACCCACAGCTTGGGAAGGTCTTGCTCAATCAGTACTCCTTCTGCAGTCATCCTAAAGGAAAACAGAGCTAATTTAGCAAGCTATGGTGAGGGCAGCTAAATTTTACAGCTTTACACCAAATTTACGGGAAGCAACTTCCAATACAACCCCAAATTTCAGCCATATTTATTGAGATTTAACATTTGTCCAGCAATTTATTGCTAATAAGGAGTTAGAACTGCCTTTACAGATGTCTGCAACACATCACAGAAGCGCTCTAGGCTGGTTCTTACAAGCCTGACCACCACTTTGCGGACAATCTCATGCGCTCAGAAGCACAGCTATTTCTGTGCCCTAAACAATTAGCTGCCTGTTAGGGACATACTTGGGCCAGTTTTGGTTCCAGACCCATCCCTTTCGCTACAAGGGCAAGAGTCTCTGAACTGCTTTGTTACATAAGCAGACCCTGAAGAGATTTGCCTTCAGGACTTTTTCCAGTTACAGACATGATTTTAATGACAAATCCTGAATAACTGGCAAGATAGGGGCTGGAAATAAATATGCAGATAGGCCAGCACCTTTTTCTGAAGAAGTTTAACTTGCCAGAGGAGATTAAGACTAAAGTATCAGGTTGGTTATAAACAAGTAGTAGCAGCTATCAGTCCAGACACTTGCCCACATAAAAATGAGCTGGCAGTTCACAGCACTACGTCTGAGCCCTTTTCTCTGCAAGGCCCCATGAGAGGGACAGCAGCACACACAGAGCCTCAGCTGACATGGAAATAACGTGCAGCGAAAGATCTGTCTGCTCTTAACTCCTTGAGGATGAAGAGCCCAAGAGCATCTGTCAGACCTGATAAGTCTGTTCTTTTGCCTCAGGAAGAGTTTGTGTAATTATTTAACTACATCCCTAAATATGGCATTAATGAAGCTATAAAAGCACAATCAGATAACAAGGTGCATTAAGACCTGTGAGGAAGAAGGGAAATCTCAAGACCTATTTCTCAAGACAGCGCAAGCTGCCCATGAGCAGGGCTGGTCCCATGTCACACAGGGCAGCTCCTTCCCTCCTTAACTTCCTCCATCTCCATGCCATTAAGTTTAAAAAAAAAAAGCTTTCTGTCCTCAGGAACATATTTAGTGGCTTGCTCAGCATTATAAGTCTTACCTAAATCCATTGCAAGCAGAAAATAAAATTCTTAAGCCAATTATGCTGATACTATCAGTAGTATTGGCCAATAAGTACATCATCACAAGCTGGCTTAAATCAGTCACGACACTTGAAAACATAAGCAGGTAGATGCACTAGCAAGTACTTTTTACATTTGAATTTTGCATGGAAGAGACCATTACTATATTTCTGAATCTGGGAGGAAAAACGGCATGCCATCTTTTTTCTGTGGTTTTAAGGATGAAAAAAAAAGCCTTTCTTCAACATTTTTCCTTACTTTGAGTCCTGTAAGATTTTGCCTAGGAATTAGCTCTGGTTCTAAACTACCTCCAATTTTATTGACATAAATGTGGAGTGAGTATTCCCATCTAATGAACACTCAACATAGACATATTATACCAAGTTATCACATTGCAGCACGTGCTCCATAAACTCCAGGAAATACCATAGTCTTCAATGCATGTTTCATTCAGGATCCCAGCTCATTTCCAACACAGCAAAAAAAAAAAAGATGAAATCATAAGAACTAATAATCAAAGACATTTTTATGAGTCTCAGTGCTCCTGACTCTCCAAGTTCTGTAACAACAACAGAAACTCACTTAGAAAATAATGATGTTCTCAATATTTTTTTCCTGTTGCTGCCATTTATACAGTCCTAAGGGTGCTGTCTGGGAAAATAACAAGAGCCACTACAGAACAGCTTGTTGTCAGCATTGAACACCAGCCTAAGTGAAACAGAGATCAACATGAAGTGCACTTTACAAAGCCAATCTGCAGACCTCAGTTATGTGCTTGATGGCAGGAATTCTTCAAACAGCTGGAGACGTCGCATCCTTCCTGCTCCTGCCTGCTTCTCCTTGCTCCCACACCACCCCCTGCTCTCTGCAGATTGAGTTGAGGCAGCAACCTTTTAAGCAGATGCGCCTTATTTTCTAAAAAAAATTTTTCTTTCTGCAAAACTTTCACCAGCAGCTTGAGAGAGGTTCTCTGTTCTCTCTGGTGAGGCCACATATGGTGTACTGTGTAGCTACAAGATGTTGAGGGGACTGGAGCATCTCTGTGCCAAGGAAAAGCTGAGAACCCTGGGGCTGTTTAGCCTGGAGAAGAGAAGATTGAGAGGATCTTATAAATATCTAAAGGGCAGTGGTCAAGAGGATGGTGCCAGTCTTTTGCCAGTGGTGCCCAGTGACAGGACAAGAGGCAACAAGGTGCACAAACTGGAACACAGGAGGTTCTATCTGAACATGAGGAAACAGTTTCCTCTGAGGGTAGCAGAGCCTGGCCCAGGCTGCCCAGAAAAGTGGTGGAGTGTCCTTCTCTGGAGAGATTCCATACCTGCCTGGACTCCATCCTGGGCACCCTGCTCTGGGTGACCTGCTGGAGCAGGGGGCTGGACAAAATGATCTCCAGAGGTCCCTTTCGAGCCCTACCATTCTATGATTCTGTGAAGATCCAGATGTATTTTTAGGGATATCGGTGCTAGAGGACAAGCAGGTAGCATACCTCTTCTCTACCAACAGACCTCCCAGGTGAATGGCAAATGATCATTGCTGTCTTATGTTGGATAAGTCAGCTTCAAGTTGAATTAAATATCTTCTGCATACAAAGTTTTGTTGGACATTTCATGAAACATCCACCATGTGGCACACGCCACTAGTGGCATTGGCTTGCTGCTCCTCCTATTCAGATAAATCACTTCAGTTTGTGCAGGTAGTAAAAAGGCCAATATAGGTGGGATGAGAAAGACTCACTGTATGCTGCCATTGACCCATTAATGACATGTTAACCCACAGCTATTATTTCACATGTGGTGTGTATTTTTTCTTCTGTGTTCACGGAATGATGCATTTCCCTCCAACAAGTATAATTCCTCAGGTTTCAGACCTATGGCTCTTAGGAGAATAGGTGAAGCCACTTACTACCAGGGGTATATTTTGGAGCACAAGCTCTTCTGTTATTCAGGAAGTACTGGAAAAACACAGGAGTCATTCCACTGAATCCCACCCCACAGCCCTCTCTGCACAGAGGCAATGAGTTGTTACACATGCCATAGACACCCTGACGCTGCCCTCCCTC
The DNA here is from genome assembly GCA_033124195.1 of Coracias cyanogaster. Lineage (NCBI taxonomy): Eukaryota > Metazoa > Chordata > Aves > Coraciiformes > Coraciidae > Coracias > Coracias cyanogaster. The sequence goes on from JAVSBS010013652.1 coordinate 55,480, forward strand.
CTTCATTGCTCTGGCACTTTGAGAAACTCTACATTAACCTTCAGGGGTCAGTTCACTTAATTAGCTGGATAAACTCATCATATTGCTCTCAATTGATGAAATTTCAAAAGCAATGTTTGTGAATTCATGAGTCCTTTTGTGCTCCTCCTTATAAGCTGTAAAAGAGATAATTTATGCTGCACTTAAGTTACATAATTGTGTAGGCATTGGATTGTAATTGCAAAAATTGTCATTAGTTTTCTCGAAGCTACCATAATTGAGTCTATAAATGTGTGACTATTGGAGATAAATGTTCTGTTTAGGTGGTCTTGTTATTTTTTTCTGTTTGGCAGGG
>JAVSBS010013652.1:56166-77746 GCA_033124195.1 Coracias cyanogaster
ATTGCTAAAATCCTAAGAAGGGGGGGTGCGTGGATAAGCATGGGGGAGTAGAGGTGAGTTTATAGACATAAAAGATGAAACATTTTCCAGGTTGTCTTTCACTGTCTGTTAAAATGCTGCAATAAGTCAGGTACCAGCACTTATTTCGCTTGCAGCTCCACGCAGAAAAGCAATCAATCCAAGCAAAGTTATGCACAGCAACAACTGGATACCAACTTCAAAACCCTTTAATTTGAAGACAAGCTCATTTCTAGTCAACATGAACTTGCGGGTTTCACCATACACTGCACCCCTCATCAACATGCCGCTCACAACAGGCTCTACAACCTGCTCTGGGTGACCCTGCTTCAGCAAGGAGCTTGCACAAGATGATCTCCAGAGGTCCCTTCCAACCGCTACTCTTCTGTGATAGATTGGGCTGCCCTCCTTGCCTCCCTGCTCCATGAAATGGGCTCCTTCCCTGCACAGCTGTGTATTAAACTCTGATGCAGCCATCTTCTACTATAATATTTACATAGAATATGAACAGAATGAGACCCAAATGGTCCAGCCAGGGTTTAGACAGCACATCATTTCTGGCAAAGAGTCTTGTTAAAAGGGTCACAGTTGGACATGTGATTTTCAGATAGTACATTTTCCTCATAAATAGCAAGAAAGACTAAAAACACATCTCTGAAGGGCAATACAGGTAACTCCTACTGATTTGTCTCCAGGGGAGCCAGTATCTTTATTGACTGCAATATTTCCTCCTCAAATTTGTGATTTCACTTTTCATTATCCAAGTGTTAGATGCTTCTTCAGAGTTGTAAACAATTTTGTTTGCATCTCATCTCTCCAATTCTGTCTTAAACTGTTGTTCTTTGCAGTTTAATAGCACATCACTTTAAAGTGTTCTGCTTCTGTGCCAAATGTACCCACAGACATCAAATCAAATAAAACCTTGAATAGAAATATATAAATAAATCAACCTCTCTGGCATTTCCACTTGGCCAGAGCTAGTCCATGTAGCCTTTCCTGCAGTACTCAATTATGATGAAATTAAGAAGTCTCCAGACAATTCTTCTCCTTCACCATTAGCAATGCAGTGTAAATTCAGATAAAACTATTCATCTTCTCTTCCAAGTCTGCTGTGCTTAACTGTTGCAAGCAGACTGAATAAATTCCAGTTGAGTACTCCTAGTACATACATCTCATGCTTTTGTGAAAAAATTGGGATGAAAAATTGGGATAAAAAACACAATTCTGGACCTCACTTCAAGTATGTAAGCTTATGAAAAGATTATAGAAGATTATTCTTAAGAGTAGTATTTTTAAAATACACAGCAAAGTGAACAGAATATAAATTCTGTCAACATCAATTTAAAACTATTGGTTCCAACAGGCTTTCGAATATGCAAGACTCAGAAGTTTTCACTAGTGCTGAGGGGGGTTTTGTATGCCCTGGTTTATTTGACATCCAGACTGGTCTGTCTTTGAAATGTGAGAGCTGCTGCATCTCTAAGTCACCCACACTAAATAATTTCCCTGTGCAGATCTCGTCACCTCAAAGCTGTTGGACCACCATCATATGTATCTCTATTAAGACAGTGGAAGATGGAGCATGCACTGGTCTCATTTATTTATCTGGATAAAATGGTGTTTACTGCCCAGTTACTGTGCAGACAGTCATAAGGTTGCATGGGCACCCTTATAAAGCTGCTCTTTACACTCAATAAAGAGCTTTATTTATTACCTGACCAGAAGATGGCCCTCTACAGCCGTGTCCAGAGGACAACTGCATTTTAACTGCTTTCAAAATTAAGCAGGGACAATAAGCACACCTGGGAACAAAAAGTGCAAGAAACAAGTAGTTTCCTGACTTACCTCCTCCTGATGCCTTAATTAAATATTGTCTTTATGAATTACAAACTCTGAAAGCTGAAGGCCTCTCCAAGGAGAAAACAACAGAGACTTCTCCCCACACCTGATGAAAATAATATCTAAAACAATATCTGAAGTTTTGCAAGAGACATGGATCAGAGCCAAGAGCTTTTCAGATGGGTGAAACTAAAGGTAACTTGCAGAATATGTTGCTAGAAAGCCAGCTATTGTCTCACTTCTTTCTGCTTGTAGACCTAAGTTATATCAATTTTGCCTTACAGTAGCTTAAACTAATTTCTTCTCTAGAACCCCAATGTCAATCTATTAAAATGTCATTGCAAATGGGTTGGTACCAAACACAGGACCTGGAGGTCCCCGTTCCCAGGAAAGTCAGTCCATATAGAGACCGAGGTGACCTTTTGCAGATGTTTCAGAGGCATCAAGGGCACCCACCATCTAGAGGCATTCTAACTTCCATTTCCATCATTTTCCTGTTCTTTACAAGTTGCTAGAACAAGTACTTTTCAAACTTAAAGGCAACATCACTTAAAAACAGTCAGAGATAGGATGCAGGAGGGCTCACGTATGTTTAAGAGGCTGTAATAAGAGGAATAAAAAAATTCCTTCAGCTACATTAAATACATAGCCTATAAAAATTAGCCAAGTTGGAAATGTCTGCCAATTACATGACCAAATTAAATACATAGATAATTGGTACAAGATAATTGGTACCAAGTTAAACTCCCATCTAAAGGCTGATAAAATTGCAGATGAGAGAAGTGAAACGAGGAGGAGGAGGAAAGTGAGCCCCAATGATGTCTTGACTTGACCATTTGAACAGCTAATCCTTCACTAACATATCTGTTTTCAGAGAGATCGCATTTTTATATGGCTGAACCACGTATTTGCCCAATGTTAGATGCAGGAAGGTTTTGCTCTGCTCTCAGATTTGGAGGGAGAGGGTGGCAGGTTGTTTTACTCTGCTCCAGATTAATGAATCTTTAATCACATTGATGGGGAAAGTTAATAGAAAAATTAATGAAAACACAATATCAGTGGCTGCGATGTGTAATGAATAATAACGAGAACAACAGATGCAGTCCGTTTGATGGCCCAATTTAAATTTCTTCATGCCCAATTACAGACATGCTCATTTTCTATAAGGCAGATGGTTGGATGAGAAATAGATTATCATTTTCTGCTTTATGACTACTGTAGAGAATATTTAAGGCCATAACATGGATGATTTACACAAAACAATGCTCGCAGGACAGATGTATGACAAGGAGCCCCAGTCCTCACCTGGAATGCAAAGGTACAACCAGGAGCATCCCAGGTAGCCTTGGGAAGAAAAAACACCAAAGGTGAGACTCATTTTAGAACAACAGCCACAACCAGAAGAGTTTGTCCTTGAATTGCATCACCTACATCAGATTTCCTGGTTAAAGGAGGAGGCTGGGATATCAATCATGTCTTGCGCAGCAACAAACTCCTCTTCTCCACTCTTTCTTCCCTCCCACGGGGCCTATGTCTGTCCTTGCTTCACCTTCACTGCTTACCCCGAACAAGGGAAACTTCTCCCTAGAGAAGAGCCAGCTGTAGGCCCTTCATTTTTGGTGACAGCCTCTTTTGGACATCCCTCTTATCCAGGCAAAAATACAGTTCTGCTTTACACAAGGAGCTCCAGAATCTCCATATTGTCTCCGCTCCACAAAACCACTCTGATTTAAATTATAAAAAGAGAAAAAAGCCCAACACCAGTAGCAAAACCAAAAAAGCCATAAAATGAGGAATGACCCAAAAAAACAACCACCCTCTCATAAAAGGTCCAGACCAAACTATTCAGTTCAAAATAGCAAAGTACAAGATTGAGATTCCAACTTCCTCTATTATAACCCACAATTTGAAAATTCTACCCAAATAACCAGACATAAACCACTTTGAGTGTTCTAAAATAACCCTGCAAAATGACCAAGTCCCTGCATATTACTTTTCATCCAGTACAAGTTTGTATACAGGTGACTCCTCAGATTGCTGCTAGTATCTTTGAACCCAGAGCTAACTGCCTGTTATCTGCACAGGGCCAAAACACCTGAGAGAAACAATGATTTGACTTATTAAACCCACCTGAAGAGCCCTGAAGTGCAAGGTCACTCTTAACAGGCTTGTTTAGAGACTCTCCCTCTTACTGATTTGAGTAGAACACAAAGGCTAGGAAAGAAGTTGAAAAAAAGCAATATTATTTAAACTAAATTATTTTTGCTAGCTACCCAGGGCAAAAATACAATGAGGTCTGAAATGGGTCAGCTCCTATTTTATCAGCTGCCACCTTACTCTGGGTGGGTGAAGCTATTAACCATCCATACGGCTATTCTATCTAAACAAGCTATTCGGTATTACTGGGAGAATAATTTTCAGACTCATGAACTTGTAAATAATCATTTTTTAAGGGCCTGCTCAGAAATGAGGTTTCATATATTTTTAACCAGATGCCCTACAGGCACAGAAGGCAATATGAATAAAGTCTAAAATTTATAGATTAGCAAAAAAGGCTCCATGTCAAAATTCATATCACATTATCTCACCTAGAACAAAGAGCTTACTGCCAGTTAAACAATAACCTGGTACCTGCAGAGACTAAAGGAGAAAACAGGATGTACTGGATCAGAGCAAAGTCAATCCCGCACTTAATTGTGTCTCAACTGAGCCCCACAGAAGAAACTTTAGGAAGGATAGAAGACTGGGAAAATATATCCTGTTCCTTCTCCACAATGTTCTGCCAGTCTCTAAGGATCTAAGGCTCAGGGGAGTTTGGAAAACTTGGTTTTCAAACCAGAGACAATGTCATTGTCTAAATGTTATCAATTTTTTCTTCCAGACGTTTGTTTATAAATTGGGATCATCAGCATGTGACAAAAATCCCACAGTTTCACTTCATGTGATTTTAAAAAAAATCCTTCTGGACTAAACCAGAAATAAACAATGAAGTATCCTCCACAAATCATTCCACAATAGTAAAATGCATACTATCAACCTCTCACCGGAGCTACAGAATTTTCCACTGCGTAAAACAATTACCAGCTGCAACATCAAAAAGAAAAGACAATATTAACTGAAACATTGCCACAATACCTCCTGTTTAGTGGTTCAGATTGCCTGTAAGACAATGAAACATGCAGGACTTGGATAATCCATAAATACATGGCAGACGAACATACAAGCCTATGCCACAACAGCACATGTGCAAGAAATAAGTGAATACAGATTTCCAGGCTCAATTCTCTAATCACTTGTGCAATTTAACATACAGAGGAAGCAGCAGGTTGTCTGAAGCAACACTACATCTGCTGTTTCTTGGTGAATTATCTTTCAAATTAGCTTTGCAATACTTCAGTACAGAAGTTTTTACCCATCAAAAAGAGCTGAGTTCTCCAACAGCAATCTCACACCTACTTTTTCCTTCCTAGAAAATAAGCAAGTTGTAATAATACCACCTTCGTCTCCAACACATGTTAACTAGTTCAAGACATCCTAACGTGGATTTTACCACTCTTTTTTTGATGGGATAATTGGGCACCCACTAGCGCTTGTATGATATGGGAACAGGATACTGCAGCTATCTACATCCAATAAAAGAAGCAAATTTGGAAAATACTGCCAGTCTGAGAAACTGAAGGATGGTTCTGCTACTACATGGTTGCATTTTTGAGCTCCTTTTGGTTTTAGTACAGTCTGAAACATCCTAAGGAAGAAGAAAAATTGTGCCGCTCTGGCAGATCATGGTCATAACAGCATCTATGGTTGTGGGTTTTGTGTTTTTTAAAAGCCAGCTTTAAAGTTCTTTTTATATCCTTGGCTAATCTCTCTGCTAGCAGGAAGTAAAAGTCACAGGAAGAGTCAAAATTCTATGTGCTTTAACAGTGAAAGTTCTGCTTCTACTTTAGCCGTTCCCTGTCATGAAAAGCTGAAGATAGCCAGCATTCAGAAGGTTACAAAAACCCAAGAGAGAGGCAAACAAACAAAAACCCGACATAGCTCTGTGGGAAGCCAGCAAGCAGGAAGGAACTTCAGAACACTGCTAGTAAGCAGTAAATATTGCTCACAAAAGACATCAAATACCACTTTTTTACTGGTCACCATTGCAAGAACATTTTTAGGAAGGGCAGCATGCACATTTATGTTAAGCATGTATATTGCTGATGTAGTTGTGGGTCCTATTTAGCCCCTATCCTATAGAAACACCTGTGCAGACACTTCTGTGTGGCCAAGCCCACCAATCCATCACAACTGCAGCACGTTTACCATCTACACAGACATCAGAAACTCTTTGCAGCTGGTTGCTCTGCCCCGCAGCTAGACTGAGGCAAAATAAATATGAGCAACACAGTCATAGGATTAGAGCAATACTCTGTATTGAGCTCTCCTAAGAGCTGTAATAGGAAGACTGGGGAACTAGGAGAAAAAGGTGGGGACCCAATTTTGAGGAAAGGCAGGGAAGAGCTTTAAGATATGCAGGAACTTTGTACCACCGCTCACAGTTTGACCTCCCCAGCATCCATGTGACCCCCTTCAAAGCATTTCACAATATTAACCAAGCAAGTGATGCAGTTCCCCTGTTCACTACGGCAGAAAAAGCTCCCCTCTCTTGTACCAACACAGAAACCAATCCAAAACAATCACAACTTCTCAGATAAGAGAATTACAACAGCAAGCCAAATTAGTACTCACCAGGACTGACTCCCAGCACTCTACTCAGCCCACCACTTCTTCCTTCCAGAAAAAGAGGCTATCAGGAAGATCAATTATACACAGCTGCCCCATCACGCCCACCAATGGCTGTAGGTAACCCACAGCTGCTGCCTAACAAAGCCAAGACTTAATCAGGGAGTAGTGAGCCCAAGTCCCCTTGAAACAATAGCAAAGCTCTTAAGGATGTTTGTGGAAGAGAGACTTTGTGCTTCTTAGAGTTCACTGGTGAGGTATAGCTAATCAAATTTTTAGTTCATGAAGAAAAGCATGACAGTAGAATAAGATGTTTGTGCACCTCTTTCTGATCTGGAGTGGCACTGTGTAGGGACACTGGCACACTTGCTGCTGGTGAAATCTTTGATCCCTTCCTCAGCCCCTCGTAGAAGCGCTTGTGGAGCAGGAAGGGCTCAGGAAACAACAGGGTGCTGCCTACGGGTCAATCCTCAGCTTGGGAAAGTGGGAAAGACAAACAAAAATGCATTAAATGGGTCCAGGCTCTTGACATAGCTTTTCAAGCCTCAGACTGCCTAGCTCAGCTACTTCAAATGGTGCCCTCAAGGTAGCTGAACACCTTCAATGAAACACAGTCAGAAAAACAGAGATTTGAATCAAGCCCTGTTGCTACAGAGGCCCCACCATTCATGTTTAATATCAATTCAAATCTCTCTATGCTACAGTCACCTCAGAAAATCTTGCCTGGTGTTTAGATATCAGGAGGTCTCAAAGCACTGGATGGCCGTGGCTCCAAACTGTGCACACAGGGACATAAAATGTTTATATGGTTTTATAGTTGCCTATGGGTGAAAGCAACAGGGTGACACAGTGCTCTGGACAGGATTCCTTGACTCAGAAGGTCCCTTTCAGGCTGTATTTCCTCTGTTTTCATGCTTAGGTTTGTATTTCCACAAAAAACCACTGCTCTTCATGATTTCATAGGCATCAGGAGACCTGAGATCGGTTCCTATCACTGCCACTAAACTGTGGCCTTAGTGGGGTCATTTCCTGTCTCTTTCTTCTCCTCTTTCCACTTTTTTGAGATTAAAATTATTTCAGGGACTAATTTCACAAGCCAGCTCTGCTGCTGGATGCAGCCATCATTCCCGCTGCCTTACCCATGAAGTCTGCATAGCTGTGAGCACAACATGGCATTGACCCTGCTCAGGAAAAGGCGGGGTCTTTTCCTGGTTTTGAGACTCTCAAGGGCTTGTGTTGTGGATAGGACAAAGGCAGAAAGTTTGTCCTGCCCCTTGTCTGACACGAGCTTGTGAAAAGATCACTCGGTTTGCAGCAACCTCCTGACCTGCCTGCTCTGAGCTGCTCTCCAGCTGGAGCTTGCAGACCTGGATTCCGCCTGCTTCTGAGCCTCCTGCTTTATACTACTGCCTCCGTGATGAGATCTTGGAAAAAATAAGGAGCCACAGCTGGGTTCAAGCATATTCATGCACCTTGAAAGTAGATCCAAACCCAACACTTCCTGGCGACTTAGAGAATGCAGTCGGCACATGGAGAAGGCTCTCAAGCTGTTGAGGTGTCTAACCCCCTCCCCAGCCTCTCTGTTCGCTGAAGAGGGAAGGAAAGGGACAAGCACAGGGCAAACATGCTTGAAATTGGGCAAACCCAAGATGTACTTCAAAGGCTTCACAGTATCCAACAGAAACAGCACAGTTCAGATATATTTAACATCACGTTAATACTCAGCCTCATACCCTAATGAGAAGCAGTGTGACATTATTTATTCATTCTAATATAATTTACTTCTGTGATGGTAAGACTGAACTATGGCTGCAGCAGAATCTTATTTTTCTTACCAGCCATAATGAAGTTGGTTTCACAAGAAGCGCTCTCCCAGTTGTAATGAGCTGCCCGTCTCCTGCTACTACCATCCAGTGAGAGAAATAAGACCAGCTGAGAAATACTTTATACTTTGATCTGCCTCAACAAATCAGTTCAAGAGCTCTAAAACAGAAACCCCAGGGAGAGGGAAGGGGGAGAGGGGAAGTTCAAGCAGGGAAGTTCTGAAGCTGTACTTGATTTGTTTCACTGGAGCTGTGATAACTTAAAAAAAAAAAAAAAAAAAAGATCTGTCCATCTTTTTTGAGCTTTCTCAGCTCTCTCAGGCCCTACTACACTCCAAACTTTGGACAACTTTATTTCAGTGATAACCAAAAAAAGTATGTATGTGTGTATATGTATGTGTATATATATACATATATATATATATTTCCTGGCCCAGGCTGCCCAGGGCAGCAGTGGAGTCCCCAACCCTGGAAGGGTTTCGAAGCCATGGAGATGAGGTGCTGAGGGACGTGGTTTAGTGGTGACCTGGCAGTGCTGGGGGAACAGTTGGACTTGATGATCTTAAAGGTCTTTTCCAACCAAAACAATTCTATGATTCTGTTTCTGAGAGCATTTTTTTATCTACAAAGATTGTTTTAAAGGAAAAAATAAAAGAAAGAAAGAACATACCCCAACGTTTTAAGTTTAGCAAATCGTGAATTTAAAATATAAAAAATTCAGGGAGAAATTCAGAGATGGTGACACTGCTTGAAAAATAACTCTTCCCCTTTCCAATTGATGTGCAATGGTATTTTAAGAAAAATGCCCAGCTGAGAAAGCACACATAAGGAGGAGGAAATAAAAATGAATCAATAAATAAAAAGCATTCGAGTACAACACTGAATTATCTAATTATTTACATTTGCTGATTTTGGTGTTTGCCACTATCGTATGTGCAGCAACGTAACAGAACCAAAACACAACACAATTTTAATTAGTGAGGTTTCCAGAAGGACTTCATGTCGGTGTAAAACGACTTCCATACGTGTCCTACCTCTTCCTATAGACTCATGACGGAAATGACAAGGGGCAAAAAAAATGCTGCTACCTTTTTTAGTAGCATTTAATGCATTATTTACGAGTGTGTCCCAGCACAGCTCTCACCTCCCCAAGCCTGCAGTCTAACATTCCTGAGGGGAGCTAAAGTTAGCGCTCTTATGTTTAAAAGCAAAGCAGTGTGCCTGCGCAGAAACCCCTCAGACCTGCCTTGCCACCAACCTCCAGCTGAGCTGGACCCATGAGGACACCGCTCCTCAACACATCTTTGGGGACAACGCATCTACATTAACAGAGACTGGAAAAAAATAACGCTGGCAAAGTTGTTCTGTCCATCCCCTAGAGCACTCTGCTTCTTCTAAAAGCTGAGCCCGTGCAATATTTATACTGGTTGTATCAGCTTACTCCAGCGCTGGACTTTGCCAAGCAGTTATGGGTGCTGGCTGGGAGGAGGCAACGCCGTCTGCTGAAATGCAGCTCCAGATTCCATCGCCACAGGCACAGGGGGGCTCCGAATGCCCGCTTTGGCTGCTGGAAGTAAGCAAGAAACAAATACAGGATTAAGTGTCACAGCAAATTACTGAGCGGGACGCCTGCTTTATCATGACTCTGAGCTTCACAGATGCCAGGATGGCTGGCTTGGTCCTCACAAGTGACCAGAAGGTCACATAGCTGCATGTCTAGGGCCATCGGCATTATGCACTATTTGCAAGCTAAGTGTGGCTGTGAACCAAAGCTGACTGACAGGAATGTGCATCTGTCGAGGCAGTTGGGCCCACAGATGACATCCATTGCTATCCGAAAGCCACCAGCAATGTGGGGCTCTGCTGTCAGGGTCTTAACTCCTGCGTAGGCTGGCGCAGGACCCAGATTCTCTTACAAGCTGCCAGCCACCTGAGAAGCCAGACACAGATAAATGACTGCTGAGGAGAAATAGAGTGGGTAATGGGCTGAAAACCAGGACAGTGGTGACCCTTGGTGTTCTGGGCTTCACAGACACAGCACACTGAATTGAAAGCCCTTGCTCTGTTATCTGTCAGTGGCAAAGGTCACGTCCCAAGATTTTACTAATTCCAAGGAAATAAATCATTCTGTGAAAGAGCATCCCAGACCTTCAGGCCTTTTCTCCAACTACAACCCATGAGGCGCAGCGCACTGATTCATTTTTAAAAGGCTGTGCTCCACTTTGGTAAAATACTGGGGGGTAGTGGGGGGTGTGTTTTAACGGTAGTCAGCACAGGGTGTTGGCAATCTGGTAGCTGTCATTGGTCTGCCTGGAGTGATTTCCGTACCCCACGTGTAATTTATCCCACTTCTCGCTGTCCAGAAGTTAGATGTCAAGCTGCACTAATTATCTCAGCTCCCCTATTGTCAATAGAGAGAGGGACGGGGACTTGCACAGAGCGATTCACGCCACCCTAGAATATTGCATCCTCACAGAGCTCTGTAAAGGATATGTCTTTATCATGAAAAACCGAGGATAATAGCTTATCTTCTAATGAAAGCACCAGCAAAGGGAAATATTCTTTGTTGGCAGCATGGGTTGAGAATCTCTAATGGTGCCTTTTCTGCCTGTGTTTCTGTGTGAGCTCAAAAGATCGGTCCTCTCCCACAGAAGCAGTCCCAGAGTGTGGTTATTAGCATCTGTTTCATCTCCCTCCTGGATCTCAAGGGTGCCAGAGCGTCAGGCATCCTTTTTCTACTGATCTTACACATACTGCTGATCTTAGAAATGCCCTCCCTGGCACCTTGTGTGCGGCCACAGCTGGCTTTTTCATGCTTCCACTGCACAAAGAGCACTACCGCACGGCCATAATAGGCACGGGGAACAGGCAGCTGGGGTATGACTTCGTCTGCAAGCCAAGCTGGCATCAGGTCGCACATGTCTCGCACACTGGTGCTGGCGCAACTTCGCAAGCGAGCACAAGTGCAAGCTCCTCATTTCAGCCCGTAGCTTCAGAAGCTTTGCCACGTTCATCCTCAGGGGCTCAGCACACATGCCCAAAGCATACAGCAGCAGTTTATCTGCTCTGAACTTCCTCACGTGCTCCCAAATACTAGCCACCATCACACCCCTCTCACTGAACCTGCAAGTCATTTGTTTTCTGCGTATGATGTTTCAGAGCTCCTCTAACCCCAGTTCCCGGCAGTACTGGCTTATTTACCTTGGGGGTACTAGTGGATGAAAAGCTGGATGTGAGCCAACAATGTGCGCTCGCAGCCCAGCAGCCAATGTCCTCCTGGGCTGCATCCCCAGCAGCGCGGGCAGCAGGGCAGGGAGGGGATCCTGCCCCTCTGCTCTGCTCTGGGGAGACCCCCCTGCAGTGCTGGGGCAGCTCTGGAGTCCTCAGCACAGCAGAGACATGGACCTGCTGGAGCGGGGCCAGAGGAGGCCCCAGCAATGATGGGAGGGTGGAACCTCTGCTGGGAGGCCAGGCTGGGAGAGTTGGGCTTGTTCAGCCTGGAGAAGAGAAGACTCCAGGGAGAACTTCTTGTGGCCTTGCAGTACTTCAAGGGGGCCTACAAGAAAGATGGGGACAATCTTTTTAGTAGGTCCTGTTGTGACAAGACAAGGGGTGATGGATTTAAACTAAAAAAGGGGCACGAATTGCACAGAGAGGTGGTAGAAGCCCCATTGCTGGAAACACTCCAGGTGAGGTTGGCCGGGGCTCTGAGCAACCTGCTCTAGCTGCAGATGTCCCTGCTCCCTGTAGGGAGGTTGGATGAGATGACCTTGAAAGGTGCCCTCCAACCCAAACCATTCTAGAATTCTGTGATACTATGAAAAAACTGGGCAGCACAAAGAGGAAGGGAAGGAGGGGAAATGCAGTAAAATTCCTCTTTTAGCATCCAGAGAGCTCATTGCAGCAGAGCTGAGCAAAAAGCCCTTTCCACTGCAGCTTGCTCTCAGGTATTTCTGCTGCTTTTGAATGCAGAAGGAATTTTCAGTTCTCACAAGAAAGGCATATTTGTTTGCACAAAAATGTTTCAAAAGAGCCACTGCTACCTTTTGAGTTAAACCTCACTCCGTTTTTTTTAAAAAAAACCTGTCTTTTATTGATGAGAAGAATGGTCAGAAATCACAGTTATACCGAAAGGGTTGTGTTGGATGAGTGGTTTGAAAAAACTGCAGCTTGCCCTTACACACTTGTACTTGGACAATGTCAGGTTACTCTCCTAGTAGACATTTTTGCTAATCAGATACACACATCTGTTCAATTAGCCTTCCCACTCAAAAAAAATTTGATCCAAACCCCAATTATTTCTTAAGCAAAGAGGGGCAATGCTCCTAGTTCTGTACCTCAGAACATCTGCTGTGGAGCAAGGCAGCTTGCGAAAAAACAGAGCCCCGGTCCAGGGGAGCACAGAAGCACATGAATAAATAATACAACAGCTCTCAGATCAGAATTTTCCCTATGCTGTATGAGCGCCTCATGTCCAGAGCTCATTCCACTGCTGTGTGACAGCTCTGATGTTTGCAACATCTTTATTTGCACATCAGCAGTAACTCCTTCCACCACATGCCAACTGCAGATAATCTTCAAGTCCCAACGGACTGGGAAGAGAAAATCTGTTCAAGAAATACTTAAAACAGAGCTTCACCCCCACCATTCTATCCTCCGGACAGCAGGAAGGATCCCGATTTATCCAAGCATCCCAATTTGCCCGAGTCCGTCCCATATAATTTGGACCCCTTTGTCACTGCTGGAACACTCCCTGACAACTTCAGCCTAGTGGAAGATGGCAGCGAGCCCTGTGGCTTGTGGTTTTCAGATATCCATGCCAATAAAAGAAGTATCAAGCTGCGCATAGCCTAGTCATGGGAATATGCTGCCCAACAGGCTTATGCACCCAGTAGGAAGTAGGACTGTGGATGCCTGAAGCAGTTCTGGATTCCAGCACGTGTATCTCAGTGTTTCATCTGCACAGATGAAACAAAATGAAAGAGTGGCCATTAACGCACCCAGGAGCTCGGTTCAAGTGCCACACGTGAGCTTCATGCAAATGTGTCCCTGCTTGCTCCGCACGGGAGAAACCTCACCTCTAGTGCAAGGGTAGGCAAGACTTGAACCTTGCTGAAAATTTGGGTCAGGGGGGTTCTGAGTGCTGGTTGGCCTCCGTTTTCCTTAGTGTTAATGTGATTAACTGCGAGTGTTTGTGTGAATTGCTCCAAACTGTTATCGACAGAAAGCTTACAAATAGCCAGCACGTTAAGGTCTGATCTCCCCGCCTTTACATGGGTGGCACAGTCTGAAGTGCTGGAAGTAATTTCTTTTTTTTTCTTGTGGAAATATTCTCTAATGTACCTGAGAGCTTTTTATCTCAAAGGCAGAATTTGTCCAGATTTACCATTTACGGTTTGATCTCAGTGTCAGCTTATTCCCTCCTCAGTTCTTAGATAGGATTTGTTGTGCAAATAACTGCATGAAAATTTGCACATCAAGGGACTGTACCGTGACCACACGCCTCCTGACATTGTGTCCCAAAGAAGCAGCAACACTTAGCTTGGAAAACAGGAGCGAGAAATTTTGTAAAACCTTTCTTTTTTACTGAAAGGTTTTAGAAAAAACCCAAACAGTTCTTTTTCCTCTGTCACAAACATTTTTACTTACACACACACATGCTCAGAAGCCCTTATCCCCAATGAGCTCCACCTGGCGTAAGATTTGATCCTGGTGAGAACAAAGTTAAAGGGAGCTAGGTAGAAAACATCCAGTCTTGTCTACGAATTATATCTAATTTACCCGGTCTTCCTACCACACTCAATGGCCACTACCTACAAACCAGAAATTACCAAAGGATGTCATGTACCTCTGTTTTCCACACGGCTAAAAGCAGTTTTCATGATCTCGTAGAGATCTGCAAGCAAAACCTGGGTATGGCAAGTGTCCTGATTCACACCCCTGCGATTCACACTCAGGGTTTAAAAAATCCTTGGGAACTCTGAAGCCTGCTTTATATCTCAAGACACACAGCACTCTTTGAGGGGACCTTTTAAAGCATTCCTCTAGGGATGTATTTAGTAGAGTTCAAGGGAGATAATTTCTGTACTGGGGAGCACATATCCTTGCTCAAGCATTATCCTCCACTTCCATTTCCTTTTTACAGCTGTCTTTTGTAAAACTGCACCCGCAACATAAAAGGCAAAATTTTTTTTACTTACTTTCCTAGATCTGCAGCCTCCAAAATTATTCCTTAAAAAAAACCAAGGATGATCCAAGGTGTAGCACTTCATTAAGCACAGGCAGGTTTGCAGCTGATCTCTCCAAATGCAAACCAGGGAAGAATTCAACTCTGCTTCTCAATGCACCATCCATAGGCTTACCCAGAACACCTGGTGTTCTTCAGCTTGAAAGTTCATCTCAGGTGCTCTCTTGCAAGTGATTCCTGTAATTCCTCCATCAATTAACCTCTGATAGGCCAACAACAACACACTATAAAACCCACTCTTAGTAGCAGCTACACCTGATGCTCAGAAAAGCCAGGACTTTTGATATGAAATAATTGATTATATACAAAATGCCACCTGAACAAAAATATTTCTATTATTATCAACGACAGCAAAGAGCTCTCAGAACAAAAGCGCCGCTTGTGCGTAATTAACCTTTCCAATAATAAGGAACAATTATATGCTACAAAGAAGAAGTGAAAGGTGGTATTCAACATGGTATTCAACCCTCCTCTGAAGAGCAGAACCAGCAGCTGTCTAAGGGCCAGTGTAGCTCCTCATGCAGCCAGTGACACTAAGCAAACCCGAAAAAATTAAACCAGTTCCAGTATGAACTTTGTCAAGTGACACCAATTTTCCTTTTTATTTGCTCATTAAGTATTGAGTAACGAATATTGCTTCACAGAACTGCCATATTCGGTCAGGTCAGATGCTCATCCCCAGTCCAATGTTCCCAGTAGTGTCTGGGGCAAGGCTGAAGAATGGGGCAATGATATGGTGACATTTCTTTAAGCTGTCCTCTGCCTCTCTGGACGAGACATGGGCCGTCTGTATTTCACAGCTTTCAGTACAACTTTCTTCTCTAACCTTGTCTACCCATTTCTGAAATCACACCTAACATCCTGCAGCCAGGAGTGCCACAGGTTGTCTATTTACTTGATGGGGGGGAAAAGCTCTTCTCTTGTTTTCTTCCTTTGGAGACTGCTGGGTTAATAAGCTTTTTTTTTTTCCTCTTATGTCTCCTTGTCCTTGTATCAGGAGAGGCAATGAGGAGACATCCCCTTCCACAGGTGGTGTGATACTGTAAAAAGAGCCACATGAGCAGGGGTTGATTTCCTCCTCTGACATGCACTGGAAATTGGTATTTTTAGTAGTATTCAGCTCAAAGCCCAACCCTGCAGAACACAGAGCGGGACAGTGATACTCACGTTACTCACTGAGTGCTGGGCAAACCGTCCGCAGAAATACTGTGTGGCATTAATTATTTAACCATCAGTCCACTGCCTCAAAGGCTCATTACATCCACTTCTCTGAAAGGAACAGCAGGGAAGAGAGTCCATTCTTACAGCAAACCAGGGGCAGAAATTAAATTAGAAATGAGGATCTTTTGCCCTGGTTTGGGAGCAGGCACCCCTAAAGCTGAAGCAGCAGCACGAGCCAGAGCTCAGCTCAATGGTTGCCCTAAGCTGGCCACTGGACAAGAGTTGATGGTGATGCCCTACACCAGAAATGTGAATTTAGACAACACGAGCTAAGCAAGTATGGAAGCTGTGAGCTTCTCTGGGCCCAGCATAGTCTCTGGGCCAAGCATGATGTGGGCCACCACATTATAGAACAGCTAACGGGGCAGAAAACAAGATGCTCTGGGCATGCTACAGCCTCCCTGAGCCTTTCCATTCCTTGCTGCCAGGATAATTTGTGCAGTCTTCCTTCAGTACAGGGTGCTGCTCCCACGGACTGAAACAGAAACGTAAGGGAATACAGCTTTAGAAGGAAATCATTTGTTTCTTGGGCAGCACAGAGGGCAAAACAATAGCAAATGGCATCTGGCTTCTGTTAGGAGGTGAAACCTCTGCCAGTTACAGCCCCAATGAATCCGGCCCATCCAAAAGGCTGATCAGTGCCCCTCGATGCAGCCAGCTTAATTCAGGATGTGCCTCTTTGGTTTCTCAGTGCAATATAAATCAAAAAAGAACAGTGGCAAATTAAATATGTACAGGGCCTTGGGAGAACTTTCCATCCGTTTCAGAAGATAAAAAAGGAGGAGAAAGCAAGATACAACTAAAATCAGGAGGTAAAGGGGAAAATGCAACCAACAGCTCCCAGCACCACAACCGGGCAGCCCCAGAGCAGCTGCCCGAGCCTGCCCACTGCCAAGGGAAGACTAGAGAAAAACAAGCCCGTTGCAACCAGAGCAACCCGCCAGGAGAGGAGCATCTCCTGTCGATCATGTCACTACCATGAGCTGGACTCTGAATTCAAGGTGACCGATTGCTGGGTTGCTTGAACTAAGTGTGGCCGGGCGAGTCAATAGGACTCCTCTGATGGAGAGCGCCTACAAAATAGTTCAGAGGACTGAGAAAAAAGCGCTGAGCCTCAGCTACCCTTTTTTTGGTACATGTGTTTGCAGATCACTTTTTTTTCCTTCTCCTCACCTCCTGACAATGCTGAACCATCACTGATTTAACAGCAGAAGGCTGCTCCGCAATCCAGCTCAGAGTATTTTTCTTAATGAACGAGGAGAAAGACTTTAAAATATTGTATGATTAAAAAAAATAGAGAATAATTTTTGTGCTTGACACAGGAAAAGAACTAGTCCGCTTTTGTCTTTAAATATAAAATCTTCCAGCATAAAGCAAGTATCTGCACCACCACCACGTGAGACATCTCCCCCACGTATATGATACCTTAGTAATTAGGGCAGGCTCCCTAGCTGAGGGAGATCAAATTCAGTCCCCTCCTGTGCCTAAGGAGATACAAACTCTTTGGAGAGTGAGACAATCAGAAGATGTAGGCCATTTCTGGGGTGGGTGGCTGTGACCTCCTCCTGAAGCTGCTCAATTTTACACAAAAAGTTGAAGTCTCATTTCAGCAGGAAGGTGCATTAATGCACAGGCAGGTGCTGCTGAGAGACATCAGTCAGTGGGATCTCCGCTCCCACAGCTACGTGTGTTTTACACCAGCTGGTCACTGAACAGGCAGAGACAGGTCAACCATGGGAACACATGGCCATCGGACAAGTCGTTTGCCAAGGGCACATGATCAACAATGCTGCAAGGATGTGAGAAGCAGCAAGATTCCTAGGCTTTGCTTTTGGGCTCCCTTCCCCATCGCTACTAGGTGCACCTACAGCTCAACTTGCTATCATCTATGATGCTGAAAGCAGATTTTTTATATTACCAGGAAATTCATTCATAGTTCTCTGGCAAGAAGGAAGATCAACGAGGTAACGGTAGTGCTTCAAAGAAAAGAGAAGAACCAGGACTTGCACATGGTGATCACCAAAAGGTCTTTCAACTCCAGGCACTGCAAGGACAGAGATTTTCATAAAGGCCTGTAGTGATAGGACAAGTGGTAATGGGTTCAAACTGGAAAAGGGGAGATTTAGATTGGAAATTAGAAGGAAATTCTTTACCCTGAGGGTGGTGAGACACCGGAACAGGTTGCCCAGCAGGGTAGTGGACGCTCCATCCCTGGAGGTGTTCAAGGCCAGGTTGGATGGAGCTTTGAGCAACCTGGTCTAGCGGGAGGTTGGAAACAACCTGCCGTGGCAGGGGGTTGGAACAAGATGATCTCTGAGGTCCCTTCCAACCCAACCCATTCTATGATTTTTACGCTCCCTCCTCTCCATCAGCCTGGCTTTACACAGCCTGCCCTGCACAAGGTCACCTGCAGGTCCTTCCTGCTGGACTCTGGGGCCTTGACAGAGCAGGACAACCGTTCCTTCAGCCATCAGTCACTCAGCAGCAACAAACCCAACTGTGGGTAATTAAAGCAGTGCTAGGAGAAAACCCTCCACAGTATATGAAGCAGTAAAAGGACACAAGCCGTACAACGCAGGGCAACAGAAATGACAGCTCAGGGTCACAGGCAAAATTCAAGTGCAGCATCTGGAGTTAAAAAAGAAGAAAAAATAATCAATCAGTCTGCTCTCCCAAGGCATTTCACCTCTAATTGAAGAGTGGATTGTGTCTATTTACCTGCTCATGTTCTTGACTGTCTCTCAGCAAATGAATCGTGATGACACTACATAAAATCGTGTTTGGCTTTCTCATGGTCCCATTGGACTGGATTTAGTCCTGTGAAATTCAGTCCTCTGGAATTCAGAAACGCCACATTTTTAAGACACGTATGTAAAAAAAAGACTGAACCCTGAAAGGTATCTATTTATTGTATATGAATGAAAAATATTTGTTTTAAATGCAGGCTGTAGCCCTTCCACTTCCTGCTTCCACAGCTGAAGTGTGTGAGGGAAATGCTGCCTCTCTTAAAGGGAAAATAAAAGCTGTTCCAGTAAGATTAACAACAGTCCAGGGCATTGTAGGCTACAGTCATCTTGCGTGTACCTAAATCATACTATGACACATGCAGATTTTATGCACTGAAGGATCTCAGGCTTTTTCATGATGCATAATTCTAAGGGGGCTCGACTCCTATTTTAAAGGTGGTCAAAAATGCAGCTTCAGTGAAAAACAACACAGGCTTCTGCCCGGTAAACACATTTCCTACATGAGCATTGTCATCACTGAAGCAGAATGAGGAACTCCATGCAGCATTTATGAATAAAGAATAATTTAGCAGAACAACCTGGGAACTGGAGTGAACATGGATGTAATAATGAGAAACGCCACAGGAATTCCAGAAAAGGTTCTAAAAATCTCTGGCAAACCACTGCGCTGCATATTTTAAGAGCCAAAGAAACCCCCCAATATATTCTTCATCCCTACTACTTGAACATGATGGACGAGATTCTTGGGTTTAGTTGCAAAATAGCTTTACAGCTGGAGTAGCAATAACTGAATAGAGTATCTCCACAGACCAGAATAATTGGTGGGCACTGTGGTTGCTACCTCAGCAGCAATCGATCTTCCAGCCAGTGGATGGGATATCACAGGACACCTGTGTCTTACATTCAACTGTTGGTTGGCCTCTTCAACAGGTCTATGTTAGCAGATAGAGGCTTGTAACTGTGGCAAATCGTGTTTGTGACATTACTGGTCCTAGGGATTGGAAACGATTGGTTTGAGATGCTCTGGGACACCATTCGTGGAATGCTTTCTGGGTGGCTACACTACTATTTCTAAGTGGTCCTTGCTGTTACTAAGATACAGGTACATTGGCTTTGCATTGAACTCCCACAAGCCATTAAGCATCATCCCCCCTTAGCTTCACCTGAAACAAAGGGGAGTTCACCCAGAAACAGAGAGGAGACCACACAGGTGGTAGAAACATGACCTTTCTCCATGAGGTCAAATAGCTTTATTGTGATTAAGCACTACAATACAGTATATATCCATAAAAAAACTCTATAGTGTATATAAATTATTCCTTCCATTCAGTAATTCTTTTTTGTTTGTTTTCATTTATTTTTTCTTTTTTCATTTCCATTACAGCTTTGGTACAATGTGATTTTATTATATTTTTAAATACTTTTAGCTTCACAAACTCAACACAAAGTACAAAACTAATCCGAATCGGGGATATTACAATCTACACAGTGGTGTTCAGTGGTAGGAAAAAATCTTACCTCAATGAATTCATGTCACTAGCTAAGCTATAAAGGCGTACCTAGCAGACATGACAAAAATATGCACCATTAACCAGCAAACTTTTTTTTTTTTTTTTCAAAATTTATTTTATTTTTAGGGTTTGTTTTTTTTTTTTTACAGATTTTTCCAGCAGCAAATCACTTGAGCATAGTCAGTACTTCTGTACTCCACTGATCATCATGTCCTCAACCGCTCATCATCCCGTTGTGTTCCTCTTCATTTGAAGGCCATGAGTTGTTCGGCAAATAATGCACCGCTCCCCTCGTGTGTTCCACGCTAAGCCACAGTGTCAGTACTTGACCTGCCACCCTGCACTGTTGATGCTCGCACAGTTTGTCCTGCAGCTGGCAGAGATAACCGGAACGTTATTGGAGGGGCAGTGCGGGGCGATCAACCGCAGGTTGTTCTGTGGGGCAGGAGGTATGACATTACAGTAGACAGGCATTCCAGTGGCTGTAAGTGTTCCTTGACCTGATTGATTAGGTAGCATGATTGGTTGTTGATATGATTGTTGCGGCAATCCTTGAGAACCCTGGGTCATTGGCACCTAGGGAGGAATACGGAAAGGAAGAATAGGGAATACAGCACAGGAAAGAAAAAACTGTCATTGCTAAACAAACTAAAGCCGGTCCCAAGTATCCCTATCTTCCTTCCAGCTGAATTGGAGTCTACAACATGTTCTGCCAAAATATGCCGTTTTCTGCTGCTCAGAACTGTTCTCATCCCTGAGGATTTTCTCAGAGAAGGGTAAAGAGAAATCCCTCTGCTCCTGGGTCTTGTTTGCGGCTCTGTCACGCTCTGGCTCAGCATGGATTTCTGGGATCAGTGCAAACAGAAGATACAATCCTGGTATATTCAGGTCATCTGAAAGGTCTAAACCTTTCAACCTGATAATTAACCTCTAAAACACATTGTCAATATAGTAATTCTGAAGATGTAAGGGGAAAATGTTACCCCCAAGCAATTCTCCCATTTCCACTGGGGTTGCCGAGGGAAAAGGCGAATGGCTGCTCAATCAAAGCAATTCAATAAATGAATCAGATGTCATTTAGTTTCTTAACTTTCCAGAGGGACCAGCAGGAAACAGGAGCACAGGCCACTGCTCACGGGTTCTTGGCATATCTCACAGAAAACAGGTATAAATTTGGGGAAGGAAGTCTGGGTAACTTACGGGCTTGGTAAAAATCAAGTCACTGCCTTCCCTCTCTCCAGAACCCAATATACAAAAAGAAAAAAAGAAAAAAAAAAAAAAAAAAATCTATCTGGCTACAGCTTGTTATAGAAGACACAGAATCATAAAATGTTTTGGGTGGGAAGGGATCTCTACAGGTCATCCAGTCCCACCCCCCTGCAGAGATCAGGGACATCTGCAACTAGAGCAGGTTGCTCAGAGCCCCGGCCAACCTCACCTGCAATGGTG